>JARVXP010000372.1:97500-125000 GCA_029856935.1 Cyclocarya paliurus
TAAGCGGTCATCGAGATCTTTACAGAAAAGAAAAGCATTACAATAAATTCAAAGCCATGAACAAAGGGGATTGACTGAGAAGTAGAGCTAAGCGATCTATTGAATGAAGGGCAGGAATGAATGGACTGATTGATTGCCCCAGCTCAAAAGGCAAGGGGGAAGATCAGTCTTGAATAAAAGAAGAGCTATCGTCGTGGACAGATAGACCACTTACCAGAAGAAAAAAAGAAAGGAATTCCTTGCTCTACTAGTAAAGTCGAAATGAAAGTAGATGGTCCCTTAAAAGAAAGCAATTTATAAAGCATTCGAATTGACAACATGTGAGTGGCCCATAAACTCACTCCCCTTTTGTGGACTCACACTAAACCTCCCGTTTTGGACTCGCGCGTGTAAACCCTCGCTTTGCACTCAGAAAGATGGGCGTAGACTCGAACTAATGTTCATGGACACGTAGGGGAAGCAAAGAAGGTATATAGCGCCAAACGAGGCTAAGAAGAAGATAGCATTAAGGAAGAGAGCAACTACGAGCGATGAAAGCGGAAGATTGAATATGAATAAAAGAAGGACGCAACAAAATTCAAGATGAGAGCTGCTAGCAAGCAGAAGCGCGGAACTAAGCAAGCAAGTCGAGTATAAGCATGAATTGATTGGACTTCGCTCTAGCCGAGGGAGAAGCAGAAAGCAGTGGGAGGGGCAAGAGGGGGATATTACGAAATTCATTCGTTTGATTTACCATTTTCGAGATTGAGATTCTAGTCTCCAGAAGACCAATGGCTGGATAAATTCGAAATGGAGGGATAGAGAAGATCAGATCTACTATTAAAACAGAGAATAAGTTGACACGGGACATACCAAAAGAAAGATTTACATAGAAAGAAAGAACTAAATAAAAAAATGCGTGCCCTAAAACGAAAAAGAGGGGCTTCAATATAAAATCCTATTTCGGCAATACACCACGGCTAAAGACGTACCGAAAATAAAAACGGATTGTAATAGCTGGAATTGGAACAGGTCTCACAATGAATAAGGGCCTACTGAGGGGACTACACGTAACCAAGCAAGGGAACAAGCAACGGCCGATCGCCAACGCGCGAAAGCCGTTGCGCGTTAGCAACGCGCATCCGTTTTCTTGCTTACCTTGAATCGCACACCTTAAAACTCTAGTTTTGGGCAATCCAAATAAGGCCAGGAAGAGGGTCTTTTCCAGTTTCCAGTTGCAGTTGACAAAAGAGCGGGCAGTGGGGAGTATTGAATCCAAAGAATTCGTTACAGGGGATTCGCTCAAAGCAAAGAAGCTACGGATGACCCTTAGCAGAAGAAGAAGAGCTAAAGCTAACACGGGCGGAAGCCCCCATTCCCCAATTGATTAACTGATTGCGCCTATGAAACACTAATAAATTACTACTCTATTTGGGCAGACTCTTTATCTGTCTTATACGAAAGAAAGGCTAAGTCAGGAAGTCAGTAGAGTAGCGGAGCTATTTCAGGGAGAAATACATCACTGAAACAGTATTCGCACCTTACTTGATTCATTCCTTCCACCCGAAGCCCCTGCAGCCTGCCTGGGATGAGCGTCCTCTGATCTAAGTACGAGCTCCTGTTTGCTTTCTGGCAATGAGCTAGCTTAACCCTGATTGCTTAAGGCTTAATACAGTCATGTTGGATCTCCTATTCGTACTGCTACCAGGAAGAGAAAGACTGATTGCGACAACTCAACCGGATGAGACATCTCTTATTTACAGAACTGTGCCAACGTGTGCCTACATTGTTAGTATATTTGATTTACCAGTTCCGGGAAGAGAGATTTTTTGAATAGAAAGAATGAAACCAGTACCAGCTTATCGCCAACCGTGCTTCCTACCAACTCCGCCAACCCCAGACGGGGATATTTATTTAGCCGCACCTGAACCCGCAACTGCTGCCTCTACTCCGCCTACTTCTTGTGCCGACTTCGCCAGCCTCGCGGGGTACCGATTTCCTCCTGCTTCGTGCGCCGGGCCGGGCCTGTACCTCCCAGATTGTCTACTCCTCTTTTCCAGATTTCCCATACTATTCTATTAGCCGGCCTGTATACCAACAAGAGCAACAGCTTTTATTCAAAGAGCCACATGTACCGCGTGCGCCGCAAGAGCCCCAACAGCTGATTTGTGATTGACATACTGCATGTTCCCATGTCCGCCTGTAACTCCTCATGAACCTAACGAAACAACTTAACCAAGCTACAAATTGAGCGCCTAGCGCAGGTTATTATTCCAAGCACCAACAAGCCGATGTACGTACAAACGAAAGACCAGACCAATGAACCGAAAGACCGCCTTTCCTGCGTGTGCGTTCCGTTGACTCCTCTACTTAATGGGCTATTTCATTTCGAAACCTACTTAGTTATAATTTCTATTTCGTCTATACGCCCATGGGATATATAAAATGAAAAGAAAGATTTGTGTTTAGCGGGACAGGGGAATGGAATACATAAATTATAAAAAGAGAAGTGTGTACCCTTGACCAACTAGAGAAAGGAGATATTGATTTGGTACCACACCGAACAAGCAACCGGATTTACGTGCAGCTCCTTCATGTTCCCCCCCTGACCCCCCTCCTCCTTCAACTCGTTCCAGGCATGGGATGTATTTGTGGAATAAAAGAATGTGTACTGTTGACCAGATGAGAGATCTGAAAAAGAAAAATGGAAAGCCTTTTTCTTGCTTCGCTTACATGCTTGTTCTATGAGTTGACTACTCCATTGGGGAATACTCCTTAATGTCATATACTGGATGCTCGAGGCTCCCCCAATCGAAAGCTGCGGCAGTTGGGGAGTTTCAAGAAGACCAATGAGCACCCATTGATCGAGTTGGGGAGTTTACCTCTGCCTTCTTCTTTCCGATTGATCAAGTAAAAAAAAATCCAGTTGATTACGAGACTTTCTGATAGAGGATAGTTTCCAGTAGAGCGGGAAGGCTTAGTTAAAAGGAAAGCAAAAGCACTTTCAAGAGATCCTAGGCCGAAATTTCTCGATAGTTTAGTGAGCCCCTAGTACCTTAATCAGAGAGCTTGAACACGCTTTCTGCTTAAAGAAAGATTGCCATAGAGACGACTGATACAGACAGGGGACAACTCTTTTTAAAAGAAGGAACCAAGGGATTCGATCAAAGAAAGAGAGAGAAGGGTTCACGGGCAGGTATACAAGAAAGATCGACCTTTCTTTCGCCGGAATTCTCACATTTGAGTTTCCGGTATAGGCTCTCCTACATGAGATTGATGGAATAAAAGAATGATTTGTGGGTGTGTCTATTTTGCTGGTTTACCAATTGTTGATTTACGAATTGCCGGACTTAACCTGCCGTACTGATTCGGCAGCTCGATTGGAATATTTAAAAGAAGGAGTTCGTCCCGCACCTCCTGGTGTGCTGCTTCCTGCCACTACTTTTTGAGTCTCCCACTCCGGTTGAATTCATATGAAAGAGTGAAATTCCAGTTTCTCTAGTGGAATTAGAGTTTCTCTCTTCCTAAACTGGAAATACACGCTTTTATTGAGGGTTTTTTTCCCTCGAGTACCCACCCCCCTTGCGTAACCCCCTAGTTTAGGCTCATTAATTGCGTGTATAATCGAACCAGGCCGAACCTAACGCGAAAGCCCTTGCGCGGTATCCGTTTTCTTGTTTGTTGACAGGAGAAGTCTATTTACATGAAGGAATTACATTGAATAAAGTAGAGGAATAAAAACCTCCGGGTGCCTTCCTATGTTGGAACTCCCGCCAATTGACATTACCTGCACCTGCTCATGGTTTACTTTCTGGCATATTTACTATCTTCGTATATTTGTTATTTCATATGTGATATTCTTCTTCTCTAGAATAGTTGAATTCAACTTTCATTTCTATTCCTTCAAATCCAGCATGACATGTGTCAAGAAGCGTAGTACCCTACCCCGACCCATCAAAGAAAGGCTATAAACTCCCGTTTTGGCTAATTCAATGTAACCATATAAACGAAATTCCATATAGACCAGACAGATGACCTTCACTCCGGGCAGGAAATGATCTATTGAATAGAGAGAACTCCACCTCTTGAGAGGATACAACATATTGAAATAAAGGAATTGGTGGATCTCTCCCATCAGACAGATCAACGGCACCGGGCATGGGATACACAGGCAGGAGAGCTGATTTGACCGGGCAGACCAGATGAGCGAGATTTATTTAAAGCGAAAGCGCTGTGCCAACTTGCGTACAAGATTTATATCTTGATTTTATACTCTAGTCAAATCCTCTTCATAAGTCCTTTCGTACAGGCTATTCAAGGTCTATTGGCTTTCTTGCTTATGCGGTACTTCGACCGCTAAGCCTCGCTTATGCACCGAGAAAGATCGTCGATAGGAAAGCTCTGTTACGCACCAACGACGGCCCCTTCTCTTTACCTTTCTCGTCTCCTACCTCAGTCCTTTGCTGGCTTGAATGAATTCCATCTCTTTTTTTCTTTGCTTGCGAGAGTGACTCAGAGGACGACCCACCGGTAGACCTAGACTCGAACGGATAGAATCGTACTACCGCTGCCGATGCCGTTCCTTCACACCCGAGATGCTCACTTATAGAGTCAGTGCTTCTGCCGCTGCCATAAGAAATGCTACTGAGACTAATACTGCGAATACTACCGAGACCGCGAATGCTGCCGATACCGGAGCTGCTTACCGACGGTCCTTCGCTTACTTCTCTGGAGTCAACGATGCCGCTTTTTTCGTCACGTAGACTGCTGGCCCTTGGGATGGACCGGCTTATTGGCTTAATGCTCTCGTTCGTTCTCTCACGCGCCCGATAAAGCGAAGGATAGGGATCGCCGCTCGTGTCTTACTGGAGATATCGTTTCGTAGCCCACTTTTTTTAAGACAAAAGAGTTGTTTGCCAGGCTTGAATGAGAGAAAACGGATGGCTAGCGATGTATCATATGTCAGTAGCAGTGAACATGACGGCAAGGCCGGGTAGGCGAACATTCTTCTTGCTTGGTCTTTTATAGGTATGTTAAGTCTTTGGTGTAGTACGGTTGAGTGAGTTCGCTTGATCTTTGCTAATTGGCTTACATTGTTATTGCTGTATACTGGTATAGAGTATATCTGTATATTTCATTTTCATACTGATTTTAGTAAGATCTTATATCATCTGTTCCAAGAGCGAAGGGATCCCCCTCTATCACCGGATCGAGGGGAGCCCGAGCGGCATTAAGAATAGCTTATAAAAGGAGAACTGGCTAACGAAGCCTAGCTCGTTTAGGTCCTGCCATTCCTACCTATCTATCATTGGTCAACTCGGGAATCAGCTAGACCCGACTTTCTCTTTCAAATGAATTGATTCGCCAGTTTATGAGCTCACTAAGCCGGAAGCCAACGCTATATCTCTTGCTATGGCTCTTAGCTCATTATTGGTGGGGTATCTGGTCAGCACACTAAGAATGAAGTAGTACGATCGGCGGGCGTTGGAAAGAGAGCTTCAGTACAATTATCGCTGCTTAGCGAAGTGAGGTACAAAGCACCTTTCCGCTCTTTGCTTTGCGTATGCTGGTTCGAAATCCACTTCTTTCGCTGTCTTCTTTGTACTTGTTTGGAATCTTTCTCTTGGTATGAGGTTTGAAACCCCGCTTTTTTCCCTTGAGCTTGAGCTTGCATGCTGCCGGCTCATCCATTGCTGATGATTTTCCGAAAGTAGGTTCGAATGACTTAATTGCAATTGCTTTGGTAAATGCCGTAATAGATGTCGTGAGATCCTCTCCTTCCCCCACTTCTCCTGAGGCTAGAATCGGGAGTCGGCGTCGAGAAGGGGGGCAGTCGGAAGTAGCGACGGGTTAATCGAAGGTAGCGAGTCTCGGGTCTTTGTCGCCAGTCTTTCTTCTCCGGGTTAAGTCTAAGTCTTTTTCTTCCCCTGGTCTTGCGAGTGAAAGGTCTTTGTACGAGAAGGTTCCAATTCAAATGCTCTAAATGGGCTTTTGAGACCCTATATTGTCCAACAAGAGTGTCTTGCCTGCTTCTTCCTTTGGTGCCTAGTCTATAGGTCCAATCTCATCTGCTAGCGCTTATTCGTTGCTTGGTCCGGACACATTCATCGATTTCTTTTAATTGTTCCCGGGCTATGGGCATCGGTCCACATGAATCAAGCTAATCCCTCCTTTATCGATAGCGATATCGATAAATGCATTCCACTTTCTCGAAAGTATAACAAAACTATCCTTCTTTTTACATCACTTTTCGTTACCTATTTCTAATTTTTTTGAGATCGCCCCCTCGGGAAATGGGATGATAGCCCAAAAACACGAGGTAGACTCAAATTTTCATTTTTGTTGAAAGCATCCCCCGAGCCCGGTGTTTATTCAAAAAATGCACTTTTGAGATGAGATGGCACTCCGCCCTAAAAAGGAGTGAGGTTTCAAAGGTCTTTTGTCAATTTGATTTGTTATAACTCTTTTTATGTCCCACTCGGTCGAAAATGCTCCATCTGGATTCTTTCTTTTTGAATCTGTCGCAAAGGTCGAGCTCTCTCAAATCGCTTGAGCTGGTCGCTTCTTTAAGCCCTTGCCGCTCGCATCTGTCGATAGGGGAGAACAAATGAAGTGTATAAGACGCTAATACTCTTTAGTTATAGTATTCCCTTGTTAAGGAAAGCATTCGTCGTACTGGAAGAGCTAGGCTAGCACCTGACTTAGTGCCATTAGCCTGGAGTATTTATTGGACTCTTAAAGTATGCCCCAATATAGTAGAAAACTCATAGAAGAAGCATGGCAGCACCATCCCCGGCTACATTTCTTTTTTCTTTTGTTTCCAAATCAACATTTGTTTTTTTGTTTTAAAACATTTCTGGTCTTTCAACGGCATTGGCTTTTGGAAGAAAAATCCGGTTAAAGACACATCTATGTATTTTATAATAAAGATTTATTCCTGACTTGACCGCTCGAGTTCTCTGGAGTCTGTGGCAGCTTGTCTCGGGTGAGGTCTGAGGTCAAGGTATTGCCTGGTTGGTGTACTAGGGCGAGGCGAATCCCAACCCCTTCGTTAGCTAGTTTAGCTTTCCCTCTTTTCAATCTATATCAGATCCTCCATTACTTCTTCGCCAATACCTTTTAGCTTTCCTTTAGCTGCTACTTTTTCCCAGTCCACGCCCAATCAGAGTAGTCAGTGTGCCTGCTCCGTCCTTCTTTGACGAAATGGATGCTTTAGGGGAAGGAGGGACTTCGCTAAAGATGGTCTGTCTGTGCGCGAGGAAGGTCTTAGTCCTTTCTCCTTCCATTGCTTGGCTAGGTTCGCTTTGCAAGGAAGGGAAGGCATCCGTGCAGGTAGTTCAAGGCGGAGGTCAAGCTATGGGCACAAGGAGGTAAGGTATAGTAAGTTCCTTCTTCGTCTTTTGCTTGTCATTGGATTGGAAGCCGCAGGCGATGCCTTCTTGCTTGTGTAGTTGGCCTTGCCTGCTTAGTGCGGAAGTGCGTAAAGTAGGCTCAGCTTCTTTGGTTTATAAAGATCTTGTAGTAGCCGAAGGCTTGTTAGATTGAATTGAATCTTATATAACCTACGGTAGCTTAAGAGACTTTCTCAATAGTATAAGTGGACCTCTCAAAGGTATAAGTAGACATTAGTCTTGCTGGTTCGGTCTTTTTCTTTTATTGTTTATATGCCCATATTTCATACTTATAAATTCCAGTTCATGGCTTCGTATGTACTGAGTGACTATAGGTCCATTCAGATGCTGCTCCAAGAGAGCTTGATTCGGCCTTTGTATTACCGTCTTCCTCTTCCCTTCCTGTCTATCTCCTTCGGTCAGGTAGTTCTGCTTCCGGTGCCGGAGGAAGGATAGAAGGGTAGTTTCAGAGTTCGAGATGTCTGAGCTTGGAGGTTCCGCTTCTCTAATGTTATAATAAAGCTGCCCAGACCTTGCGTCTTCCTTTGCTGGCTAGATGCGTAAGTGAAGGTTCACGCTTGGGCCCTTGACGAGTACTTTTCTTTTAGTTAGACCATAGGCGCTAAAGGGCGGTAAGCCATGAAAGTGCTAGCTAAAGTGCGATATCCGCCGTTCTTTTGCGCTAAAGCAAGAGAAGTTTAGGTAGGAGTACGTCGCTTCTTTCTTTTTCATATCTGCTGTCCCAGCGGAGTTCCGCTATCAACTAATTATAGTCGCATAGCAAGCGATGTAATAAATCACTGAGATCTTTTTCATTTTAAGTAAATCATAGATAAAGCATTACGGAGGAGCTTCGCTTTCTGCTTCGGTTGGCGCGTTGCAGTAATGAAGAAAAGAATGAGATTGGTTCGGTCTTAAAAGTCTTTGGGTGAATTCATTTAGGTATCGAAGTTTTAGTTATTGCCATCCCTTGCTTGGCAGCAGTGGGCTTGGTAGTAGCATAGGTGGGCCCTCGGGCAGTTTTTTTAGGGCGTAGGGATCACTGTCTCACTGTGGTACCCGAAAACTTTCTATGCGCCCACATTGAATAGTTTTAAAGCGCTCTTTAGTGACTTTCATGTCTTCTGCTACTTTAGGAAGATTCAGACAGTCTTTTATGCCCTCTTTTAGGCGTCTAGACGCCTTCCCCCAATTCTAGGATGCGTAGTAGCTCTAGTAAGTCCGTAGCTGGATCTGGATCAGGATGCGGAGTTTGAGCTGCGGGGTGAGGGAGAGATGGCTATGTCTATCCCATCCCTTCTTTGGTTCAGTCTTTGGTAGTAGGTGCGATATTGAAGGAGTTCAGGGCTAAGGGCTGGAGCTTTATTCCCACTCCCAGTAGTCTGTCTTCAGTAGTTCGCTTGGAAAGTAGTCTTTCGTAAGCAGGAGCGTAGCGCTTCGCAGGTGAAGGTGCAGGATGTGCTTCTTCCCTTTATAGCGGCTTCTGTCATTTTCACATAAATGTTGTAAAAAATCCTAAACTCCCCCTATCTCTACTTCTGCTAACGAACGCTAGAATTGGGATATCGAGAAAGAGGGTAGACCGTAGAGGATTCAACAAAGAAAAGCAAGAAAACGTAAGCCCAACCGGCTTACGTTTTTCAACTGCATCGTACCGGGAGGGGTCCGTACCTCCTTTAGTTTAGATAGATAGAGCCCCCGTGCTCCTAATGTAGAGCTAGAACTACTGCTACCGTGGAATCCGCGATCACACATGAGTACCTCGCCTTCCAAAAAAAGCGGCTGCTAATTAGCACTAATGCTAATGGGGACCATCGATCAAGAAGGACTTCGGAGACTGCAATCGAATTGAAAAAAAATATATAAATATAGGGCCAACTCTTCTAGTTGCGCCTCTAACCTTACTGCTACCCAACCAGCTGATAAAAGGTCGAATTCCGCAGGGCTGCAGGCACGAAATGCCGATCAAATCCGTTAAAGGAAGCCTAATCAAAGCAAGCAAACAAGAAGATCTGACTGAGTTGATGATGGACCGGATCTCGAAAGGCGAGAGGCTTTCATAAAGACGTATGAGAAAGGGAGGGTCGAGAGAGGCTTATTGCACGATCCACCCAACTCAGCTAAGCTAAAAAATGCTGCATAAGAGAGTGGGAGGCCGGCCCCTGCCCATCTGGAGGTGCACACCCATTTAGGAACATATGCAAAGGGGTAAAGAGAGAAGTCAATGGAGAACTACCAAATCCAATGACTTTGATTTGTTCGTACCATTCTGTCATCGATCACTGCTGGGTCGGTTGGTGAGTCACCCAAAAAAAAGCATCGAGAAAGGTTAAGCATATATGTTTTATGAAATGATCAGCGGTCTCATTTATGCTATGCCCTGCATCGTGTTCGTGTGTGTTTATTGAGCTTTCTTCACTTCAGCGCCATGCGCTTTGCTTCGCTTTATAGAAGAGAGAGACCGTTGTCTTGAGAGTGAAAAGCAAGCGCAAGCGATAGAAAGGATAGTCCCTCGCGCGTTCGCGCGAATTACTAGAAAATGGTGAGATTATTAGATCATTAGTGAAAGAAGGACCAACGACGATCCTATCCTAAAGAAGAAGGAGGAGTAGTAGGAGTCAGTCTTCTTTGAAGATCGAGGAAGAAATCGGACAATTATGCCATTCGGAAGAAGTCTTCTACAGAGGGAAAGCCTGTTACGAGTAAGTGGAGAGGAAAGATCTCCAGAGATTCTTATCTCATTCCATTCCAGTGGCTCGACCAGTAACCAATGGCGAAAACTAAAAAATCCATGGTTTCCCGGTAGAACCCCATTTCGCCCAAGTTGTTGCGAAACCGGAAAAAAGAAGCGGTTTTTCGCACAGCTTGCTCATAGTGCAGGTCCCACTTGTATATCGTATTTGGCCGAAGAAGCATCGGACAGGTTGGAGTTCTTACCTTCTTGGGACTCCATGGACCAAGATCTGCTTTCATTATATGGGCAATACCGATCTACTTTAGTAGATCATATAGATGTAGAAAAAGCTTCTGATTTTGATGAATTGGAAACATCTTTTTTCCATTTCTATTTACCTAGTTCATATCTTTGTTTCGTGTGTTCCCGGGAGGAATTCGATCTCTTCAATCTCGGGATACCACCTAAATAACTGCGGCCAGAGAGTCAAACAAATAGGTCGGGAAGAAAGAGTCTGAGGTCGGGTCGGACGACATACATCTTGGTTGGTTCCACCACCACTAGAGATTGGACATATATATAATCTGTTTTCTAAATAAAAAAAGATATAATTCTTAATATTATATAATAAATAATATTAAGAATTATTATATATTATTAATAGCTGCAAGACCAAAACAGGGTGCAAAAAACCGAAAGCCCTTCTTTTAAGTTCCTCCCAGATACATGGCTTACATACCCGGCTCAACATTCTTGGAAAACAATCGAATCGAGGGTCCGGAGGAGAATTGGCCATTCAATCTTGTAAACTAATCGAGACCGAAATTGGAAAAAGAGATACGAACGGAGAGGAATAACCAATCGATGAAGGAACATGAAACCATTCTGTTTCAATAGAGGTACGAGAAAGGGTTGGGGGCAATGAAGTAGGTGAAGTGGTTGGATTTTGCGAGCTGTTCCAACCACTGCTGGATGTGATTCCAAGAGCCGAACGAGAATGAATACCACACAGAAGAGTCAAGACCGGGCTCCCTAATGGAATGTTTAACCGATCCATTCCGGATCGACCGAATGGGTACGGAAGTTGTAACATGGGAAAACCACGGAAAACACAACTTATTTGAATAACCCGGTGACCTACCAATTGTAGAAGTAGGATCTTTGGCAAGCAATAAGCACTTAAATAATACAATTCGAGTGTACCATCTTCTTTCTCATTTCGAGGAAAAGGTGCGGGAGGAAAAGAAAACAACGGAGGGATCCGAATCGGACCTAAATGGGAATGACATGAAAAGTCTTTTTCAAAACCTAGCATTAAGGGCGTTACGACGATATACGAGAGGAATGAAGAAAAACTCGTGATTGGTGTGGAGGGGAAGATCTGTTTATGATATAGTTCAAGAAAGAGTCGTCTCATTTCCTTACTTCTTCGTTCTTTCTAATTCATTCACTTCAAGGCTGGTTCTGAACGCCGCGTAACATCATCTTCAACCAACCTCCACCGTACGTACCTTTCGGTGCGGCCACTAAAGAATTGCTTATACACTAAACAGCTGCTTATATATGCTTACTAAAAGACTGACTTTCATTCATTAGGCCAGCGTGAAACTAAGAAAGAGAGATGTGCCTAAAGCGGCATGCAAGCAAACTGTGCACGCTAAGAGAAAAGGAGAGATGTTCGCAATTACTACCACAAGAAAGCCGCCCCCCTACCCTATCTCTAAAGGGGCCCATCACTTCGTTCGTACCTTCTTGGCTTAGGCTTCCAACTGAACTGACTTTATGGCCTTGCCGCCCGCCGCTAGCAGAAGCTAAGCGCTTGAAAAGCGCGCTAAGAAAGGTTGCTTCTGTCGGCCTTTCTGTGCAACAGTCCACCAATAGCGGAAGAGAGGGTTACCGTACATACAAGAGTCTTCCAGTTTTTACGTAAGCTTTTTCTTACCAGTCAAGTAGTACAACAGCTGTATCTTATCTTATAGCCCGGCGCCTTTTGAATTCAGTAGATAGAAGAAACTATTAGATAGATAAGGAGTAGGTGAGTGAGTGAGTCCTCACTGACCTGAGCGATTTCGATCACCTAGCAGGCCTTTTATTGGGTAGGTAAGATCGCCAAAGCGTATCATCAGATTTGACTACGAAGGAAGGAACTCGAAGTGAGACGGCACCGTCTTGTGCAACGCAACGATAGTTGGCCCTCTATCATCTTCTATCCGGTAGACTTGGTAAAAGGGCCCCGACGGATTTCCAGAATTAGAGTTCGACCGCAGCTGCCCTTTTTTTGGGGGGATCAAGTTCCTTGCCAATTTTCGACCCCGATCTCTTTTCATTTGTTTTGGGTATTACCAAACCTAGCCTAGCCTTCGTCAATCACACTAAAGCAGAGCACCCAACTATGGCAAGGCCCCCTTAAGGGTTAGGTTAGTCAATCCGGCCCGAGACGCGTTCGTTGACAAAACCGCCGTAGGAATGGAGACCTTTCCATAGAGCGGAGGCGAACTGATCAACGAGAAAGAGGCCCTACTCACTACAAACGAATACACCACAAGATCGAACTGCACTCATGCCTCTCCCGCATCAAGTTGACCGACCCCCCCTACGTAGTGATTCTATCAATCATGTACGTAGGTAGGGCCCTCCATTCTGATTGGTATATCATGAAAAAAGAAAGCCATTTGCACCAGGCGCACTGCGCTTTCCCTTGCCCAGATGTTCGCCTTTCTAAGTCAAGTAATGGTGACCTGCCGAAGACTGGAGCCTCGTAACATGTTGACGAAGACCTCCGAACGGAGGGTTCGATCAGTAGAGGGGACGACTTTGCCTCCCCGGAAGAAGAATAGCCCCGCTCTCTAGCCGACTGATCCCGTTGATCATATAACTGGGAGGGAACGTGTCACATTAGAGGTGAACGATCAGAGATGTCCTCTAATTACCACGATGAGGCCGGTCCCTCTTTTAGTAGACTAAGCTATGAATATGAATGAAGAAATGAATGCCGGGCTCTTTCTTTCACTGCTAACCCCAAGAAGTTTCTTAATGTTGATACTTTCTGTTTCGTCGAGCCCCGAGCTTGTGGTCCTCCTTTGAGTGTGGGTTCAATTGGATGAATCTGTCAAGTCAAGGTCAACGTACGTAGCAGCAAGGATGGTGCATCGCCTATTTCTCGTTCTTGCTCGGGAGCCAAAACGAAACGCCTGCTACCTACTGTACTGGACCTTCGACCAGGCATTCTACCCTTGTCGAATCGGAACCAACCACCACTGTATTGCGCTCGAACAGTTGAGCGGCCGCCGGCCAACAACTTCCGTACACAGATATAGATTCATTCTTCGTACCTGGTCCAACTTCACAACCCTTCGCGGGTTGGTCAGAAGTCAGTCTTGTTTGGTAAGACGGAATTGGACAAAGAAAAGAGAGTGCTCGACCGGAACAACGGCCAACAAAGACCGTAATTACATAGATAACTGCTCCTCCCCTTCTCCGTCTTTAAGGCTTTAAGGCGAACCGTATGGCGGCTGGAAAGAAAGACGACCCCACCTTCTCGTAGATGGTGTCAGTGAGAGCAACTTTAGTATCCCCCGTTGACCTTCTTTTGTAGATAGAATCTTCAATGAGTGGAAACAAGCAACCTTACTAAGAAAGGTGCTTGTTGAGTAAGGCCGGCTTTCGAGCCCAAGCCCCTTGTATAGGTTGGGTGCTTGAGCGCATGTTTCTCATATCGATCAAGGCTTTCCTTGAGTTTTCAATAAGGGGCGCGTTAGCACTCCTTATTGAAAACGGCCTAGCTAACGCGCGCCCTTACGTTTTCTTCGCTTGCTCTGCAGTACGAGCCTCATACAGAGCTGCGCCCCTTTAATATGATGAGAAGAAAAGGGGCCGCCCTCTTTTCTTTTCCGCACCAATCCTTATTTACTACTATATCTTTTTTTTGGGTGTATAGCTCAGTTGGTAGAGCATTGGGCTTTTAACCTAATGGTCGCAGGTT
The DNA here is from genome assembly GCA_029856935.1 of Cyclocarya paliurus. Taxonomy (NCBI): domain Eukaryota; kingdom Viridiplantae; phylum Streptophyta; class Magnoliopsida; order Fagales; family Juglandaceae; genus Cyclocarya; species Cyclocarya paliurus. Next base: position 111,527 of record JARVXP010000372.1, read on the forward strand.
CAAGTCCTGCTATACCCAAACCTACCTTACAACACTATACTATTAGTAAGGATGCGTAGTAGCGTTCAAAGATCACTCTTTGGCCTTTAGACTCGCTTCAGCGACTTCGCCCTTTAAGTGACAAGGGGGGTGAGGTAAGGAGTAGTATAAGAATGGCTCGGTCATCAATAGGCCTCTCCTTATTCATTCCATAGGGCGGGGCTGCGGACCAACAATTCAGCAAAAGGGCTTAAAAGCTCCTTTCTCAAACCTTCCCCTTTCTCTAATAATAAGGTAAGCATCAAAACCCAGCAAACCCCAATTCTCCCTCTAGGGGAGTTCTTATAATTACATAACACATTCCATCCCGAAGCAACAGACCTCAGGACCCCTTCCTTATTCACCTCTTTGATCTTCGTCTCAACCAATCCCACTAAAGAAAGCTTGTGCTCTAGGATAAATTTCCTAACTTCTCTCTGCTTCATCTGCTCCTTCGGACCCCTGACATTCCATACTCCAAAAAACATAAGGAACAAAAGGTGGGACGAACCTAGAGCACGAACCTCCAGAAGGAAGCTACCTTTTCCGGACCCTACCGGAGGGGGAGGATTGCTTGCTTGGACCCTTGAAAGCTTTCTGAGGGTTGCCCTTTTTATCAAAAGTTTACCTTAGCTCCCAGAAGATTCAGTACAGGAGAGGCTGTTGAGGGCTCTACACCACTGGAATTAGACAAATTGCTGGCACTGATCGGAGTTGACAACCCCTCATCCCTCGGCTCAGTAATCTCCTCATGGGTCTCCAAGTTACCAGAAATCTCAGTCAAAGCCTTCCCCTCAACCACAGGAGCCGCTGGACACAACCCATCGTTAATCCCACTCCCTTGCTGAGCACCTAGCAAAAATGAGGCCCCCACATCACCCTCCGATGAAGAAATTGCAGCAAAATGAGCCTCAGGGAGTTGAGTGATAGTGCTCCCATTCCCTATCACCATCTTCTCCTTATTGGCTCCACTACCCGTAACTGCTACCTTACCTTTTCCCTTCCGCTGCACTCTAACCCAATCCCCCTCCTGAGAAGGCTCGCTGACTCCCACTTCAGAGGCCAAAACTTTGTTACTCACCTTCGAACATGTTGTGGTTGAATGCCCAAATACCTTACAGGATTTGCAAATAGCAGGAATCCAGTCATACTCTACATAAATAGTAAACCAATCCCCATTCTCACCCATCAAGTCGAACTCTTTTACTAGATCCTCCGCCGCATTTACCTCCACACAAACCCTAGCATAGCGGATTCTGCGTCTTGACGCGGTCATATTGTCTGTATACATCGGTCTTCCCACCGCACTAGCTATATGACTAAGGCCAGTTGCTGTCCAATACTCCAAAGGGATGCCATAAAGTTTTACCTAAAGGATAATTTTCTGCAGCTCCTCTTTAAGCAAAGACATGTTCGGGTGCCATCTTTTAAGCACCAATAGACGATTGGCCATATTAAGGGAGCGCGTTCCAATACCGAACCTAGATCCTCCTCACTTTTGAACTTGAAACAAAAGCAACCATTGTCAGTGGAGAGAACAACCTCCTCCAAACCCGAGTCATCCCACAGCTTGTGGGCTATGGAGTTGACAGTAGGATAAGAGAATCTCTGGCCTACAAAGTGGCCAACCAAAGTGAATTTCCAGACTGAACAACCCTCCACAGTGATGCCCTTTTGGGGCTTCACTTTCACTCTACTCTCCTCAATACAAGGCTAGAAAAATTCAAGAGCAAAAGGAGGAACCAAGGGTGAACCTGAGCTGGTTCCAGGAGCCAAAGAAAGCCCTTTAACTGCCCCCGCATAGGAAGGCTTCAAACTGCCAGTAGCTCCCTGACCATTGAACTGGTTGGGAGTCTTGCCATTTGGCCTAGAAAGACCAGCATTCTCGGGAGGGGCACTCGGACCAGCAGACAGGTCTGGAGGGGACCCAGAACGGGAGAGCTGCTGGCCACTCACTGCCTGAGAACTTACCTTTCGGCCACCAACAGCAGAGGGCTTCCTAGACTTCTCCACCGAAGGACTGAATCTACCTCTTTCTACGAGCGCTGGAACTTGAGAACCGGAACTGGTTTAGTCAACATGTCTGCTGGATTTTCCGCCGTGGCAATTTTCTTCACTGTGATGTCACCTTGTGTCATAACCTCCCGAAGAAAATGATATCTGACATCAATGTCTTTGGTCCTCTCATGATACATTCGATTTTTGGTCAAATGTATTGCGCTCTGGCTATCGCAAAAGACTGTAGTTACATCCTCTTGCAACCCCAAGTCACTGACCAAACCTCTCAACCAAATTGCTTCTTTCACTGCCTCTGCTGCTGCCATATACTCTGCCTCTGTGGTAGACAAAGCAACTGTCGACTGTAATGTCGCCTTCCAACTAATGGCACAACCCGAGAGAGTGAAAACATAACCTGTCAGAGATCTCCTCTTATCCAGATCACCAGCATAATCTGAATCAACATACCCCTCCTCAGATCCTGATCTTAGATGTCAGCAGCTATTTTCGCTGTGTGGAAGAAATATAGTAAGCATTTCTGCGGGAAAGTACTGGACTGCTGCAGTTACAGCAACAGGTGATGTTTACATTTGGGATGAGAAGAAAGGTAAGGATAAGCCACCTATTGCAACCCGGTTACATGGTGTAAAGAGGGCTACTTCAGTTTCAGTTGGTGAAACACATCTATTGATTGTTGGATCTCTGTATCATCCCGTCTATCCGGCCAATGTGGCCAAGAATCCTCAGAAGCTCAAGCTGAATGTCAGGGAAGAGTCAGAGGAGTTTGACGAGGATTTTCTTTTCAATGATATGGAGTCGAACAATCTGTTATCCACCATACAAAAAGATGATTTTGGGCAGAGGCCCATTCCAAGCTTAAAAGGCCTCTGTGAAAAAGTGGCAGCAGAGTGTCTAGTGGAGCCACGTAATGCTATACAACTGCTCGAAATTGCAGATTCACTTGGAGCAGATGATCTGAGGAAGCATTGTGAGGATCAAGGTTGCTATTCGCAACCTTGACTATATTTTTACGGTGTCATCACATGCTATTGCAACTGCCTCACCAGACATTCTAGCTAACCTTGAAAACTTGTTAGACCTGAGATCATCTGAACCATGGAGCTACCGTCGGCTCCCAACTCCAACAGCCACTTTCCCTGCAATTATTAATAGCGAAGAGGATGATACTGAGAATGAGATTATAAGGACTCGTGACTACCACACAAAGAAAACCACCTTGAAAAGCAAAAATGACCAAAGATTAGACTCTTTTCTACAACCCAAAGATAATCCCAATGAAGGCATCTGTAAACAAGTTCGAGCTTTGAGGAAAAAGTTGCAGCAGATTGAGATGCTTGAAGCAAAGCAGTCTAGTGGGCATCATCTTGATGACCAACAAATTGCAAAGCTTCAAACGAAGTCTGCTCTTGAGAGCTCGCTTGCTGAGCTTGGTGTTCCAGTTACACCACTGGCTAAAGCATCATCTTCAGTTTCACCGGATGGAAAAGGCAAAAAAAAGGCTGAGGTGAGAAAACAGAGGAGAAAGAGCTCACAGAGGGTATCACAAGTGGAGACCGCATCTGGTTTTTCTGGGACTGAAGTTGTTCCAAACGCCACGAAGGATTTCTCGGATGTTGGAATTTCTCAGGTTTCCAAGTAGTTGGAGGGAGGTGTCATGTGTGAAGGAATTGTGGCGTGCCAAGCCGCTAAAGAGTCCACTTTTTGTGTTCAGAAGGACAGTTCAGTCTTGCCGAAAAAGAAGAACTTAGTACCAACATCATCCAAGAAGAGGAACAAGAAGGGAGGGCTTTCTATGTTCTTGAGTGGTGCTCTTGATGACACCCCCAAAGATGTCGCTCCCCCTCCTCCAACACCCAGAAGTGAGGGTCCCGCATGGGGTGGGGCTAAAATTTCAAAGGGATGCACTTCTCTTCGTGAAATACAGGATAAGCAGAGCAAAATCAAGGTGAACCAACCAACCAGAAGCAAAGATCAGGTGGAACATCTGTCCGATGGTAGAAGTGATGGGAGAGAATTCCATAATATAATGAAATTCAAGACTGTAAGCAAATAGAAGTCAAACTCTACTAATTCTAACTCCCCAACCCCCAACCCTTTTCTTTAGTACTGCTCTTGCCTTAATCTACTGACTGCATTAACTCCTTGAGCAAAGGTGGATTCGGGTGCCACCTCTTTTGCACTAGAGGCCGGTTGGCCATGTGCCAGGGAGCCTGATCCAATACAGAGCCTAAGTTCTCCTCGCTATTCCATTTTCAAAAGTAGAATCCGTTATCGGATGACAAAACGTCCGTAAGCCCCAACTTGCCCCACAGCCTTTGAGCAATAGAATTAACCAAAGGGTGAGCCAATCTTCGGCCAACAAAATAACCTACCAGAGTATTCTGCCATTCCCCACACCAATTGGCAACTACCTCTTCCGGAGGTTTCACCTTAATTCTACCATTTTCTCTAACCGGTTCCACATAATTTAAAACCATGGAAGGGATAGGAGTATTACCTAATTCTTCCACTCCGCCATGACCGGATGAAGGGCAGCCCCTTACAGCATTCGCATAAGAAAAGCCCGGCTTGGCAGCAAGCTCCGCCCCGGCCTGGTTAGGGCCACCAGGACTTGTACATCCAGCTGGGCTATCCATATGGCCGGACCTCCCAAGAAAAGAGGGGGAACCAAGACCTTGGGCTTTAGAAAGTGATTCCATGAAAGAGCCGGGCCTAGTTGGAACAGCTGTAGACTTCAATGGGCTGCTGGCAGAAGAATAAATCTGGCCCAGATTAGGAAGCGGGCTATTCGAATACAATATTGATATTTCTCTTTTTCGGCCGTTACCCTTTAGATTTACCTCTGGCCTCGGAGAAAGAGCCATTGACGGACCGAATACGGACCTTTATGTGCCAAAAGTCACATTTATTTCGTGCACTAACTAAGCCGCTACTCCTGCCTTGGGACCAGTATCCAGGGAAGGCAAGGTTTTTCTGACTCCCAGACAGGAGAGGGAAGAAGCCTTCCTTTTTGCCTTTGCTTGGCCCAGACCTTCAATCAACTTGAAGGACTTCGTAAATCCCTCTTCTTTCATTCATTTCTTTATCATATCCGGTGAATTAAGACTATTTTAGCAGATCAGACTATAATAAAGAAAATTCATCTGCACCGAAGCGTCTGCATCAAATCGTCTGATTGTAGCATGATTGAACTCTCACAAGATCGACCTCGACCACCTCTTTTAGTGGTTACATAACCAAGGTGCATCAATCAAGTCAAGTTATGAGGCAAATTCCACTAAGAGTTGAGTCCAAAGGTAGCCCCCCGTTGTCAAAGTTGAAAGACTCGGCGCACGGACGTCGAACGAAGGAAGGTCACATTCAGGTGTCAGAGGTTCAAGAGTCGTCTGCTTCATCATTCCACCTGTCTCCAACCTGAGGCCAGACCTAAGTCGAGAGTCGTGCTTTCTCGGAACGGGAAAGATAATTCCGAGCCACCTATCCTAGTCAATAAAAGATTCTTTCATCGAAAAGCTAACTGCTAACAGAGTTGGTTGCTTTCTTAGAGGGAGACCCGGACCGAAGGATCTGATTTAGCTGGTTTCCGCATAATAATCATCGGGATTGATTGCAAGTCTGGGAGATCCCAGAAAGTTTGATTATCTGTACCGAGAAACCAAACGTTGAACTGCTTCGAATCCTGTCTTTCGCGCTGGGGCTAAGGTTGTCCATTCGATTGAGCTTTCTCCCTTTCTATTAGTTCGTGTGTTGAACGGTCTTCGAGTACCCCAATTGGTAATAGGGGAGTAGTCGCAATAGATAGATGGATCAAGTAGGTGTATTGGCTTGGTATGAACGCCTTTCGTCTTTTGGGGGGCAATCATAGTCATAAGGAGTATCCGAACGAATGTTGAAGAAGGTTGAGTGGGATTTTCCTTCCCTCTTGCCTTTTTTGCTTGTTCGGCCTCTTCTTCATTTTGTCTTGTTCGGGGGCAGAGCTCGTACATTCGTTCCAGCTAGAGTCTAATCTGTCTGTCCTCCGGCAGCGAGTGGAGTAGATGAACGTAGCTAGTATAGTCTATTAGATGATATGAAAGTCTTATAGATTTGAGTACCGTCGGGGGTAAACTAGTATAGTGGGGGCTCTTCTCTTAGGGTTTCGAGTTAGAATCTCTAGTCTCGGTCTCGCCACAACACAAGCTGTGGTATAATCTAATCTGTCTATACCTCACTCGGTTCAGGAAGTATCTCCCACTGACTGACGGCACTCAACTAAGGGACTTCGGGCCAGAAGAAACTAAAGACTGTTTACTGACGGGACGAGACGAAAGAGATCTTTGGCTTTCGAGTATTCACCTCCTTCCCTTGTCAGGCCTTTTCGTCGAGAGAGTCCGGTGTTATTCGAGTTCCTGCTGTAAGCCTAAGCCTAATAAGGTTCTTTATTCCTCTTCATTTTCCCTCAAATCTCGTGATCCTAACCCTCTCTATTCCTTATACCCGGGAATCCATTTCAGAACCTCCCTTATTCCAACGAGTTCAGTCAAGCGAGCGAGGAAGCGAGCCCTTAAAAGATAGTCATCCTTACTTGACTTCTCTAGCGTTGAACGAGTGGAGGGCTAAGGACGAAGCTCGTACTTTAGGTGGAAGCTTGTGGAGAAGTTGAGCTTGGACCCCCAGATCCAATAACCCTTTGAACACTTCTGTCCAGAACCTCCCAGTCATTCTTCATTAGATCAAAAGCCTGTTCAGTTCCTTTCCTCGCATTAGTTGGGTTCAGTTCCAACTATACCATCTTCACTATCTTAATTCATCCATCCTCCCTTTTGCTCGGTTCAGGCGGAGGATCTCTTTCATTCGCCTCCATTATCTTATCTAAAGCCTTTACCAATAAGGATGAGAAGAAATCCCTACCTTTTTACTAAACTATGTTCGCCTATGCGAATCAGTTGAACATATAGAAAGACTTTCTATAGAGAGAGCGGATACTCCAAGCAAGTAGGGGTCCAAACCTTCTGATATAGTAGGTTCAGTCCCAGTTTCCTAAGGTTATTTGGGTATGGAAAGGCAGAGGAGGCACTTGTGGAAAGGCCGGTTGAGTTTGATAGGTCTAGTTGAGTCGTTTGTTTATCCACTACTCTGCTAGTCGGCCTTGGTCAGGCTTCCCCGCTTGTGACTGACTTTCATGAATTCCATCTCCCCAGGATTCGCGATGCCCTATCTGACAGCCGTTAACTGCCTTGCAGGGAATTCCTTACTCAAAAGTATGAGAGTGCAGCATAGCAAGAGTGAATGCTCCTACCTCCTTCTAAGGCTTATCTCTTTTCTTGCTTCCTTGCTTTAATCCAATAGGCCGGATTCCTTGCTTGCATCCGATTGCTTGAAGAGAGTTTACTACAGTGCTTAAGGAGAGGAGAGATTCGCTATTGGCTAGCTTGAAGAGGCTACACTTTCAACGCTCGACCTCTTGAACTACTGGAATAGACAGACCGCAAGTCAACAAGCAAGGTTTTTATGACTTGCTTGGTCTTCAATCCCTTTCTTCTTTCCTGTAAATAAATCTTCTGCTTCTGGTAAGGGGAAGAGGGAAGATGTCGTCATCTATCTGTCATCGGGAATGGGTCTTCTGTCCTCTGGTATTGGGCATCCGGAATCAGTCTCGTTAATTGGCAATTTCTCTCTTGGCATTAGCGAATCCCTTCTTCCTTTAGAAGAGTCGCCCGGTCATCCCTTCTTGCTTGCTTTGGGCTCATCCCGTGCTTGGTCTCTTCGATATGCGATATCACGTTCGATATGCTCTTTCTTTATGAAAGATCTCTCCTCCCGTTAAGCACTCGGGTACAAGTAGACAGAGGAGTTAGAGGCTGGCAGTTAACCATTCGCTATGTGGAATTCCTTTTCTATCAGTACGATTCCCGCCCTTTATTAAGCATATACGCGGCTAGCATCCCAGTAACTCCGCGATCCTCTATCGCTTCGTTCTTCCCGTTGTCGCTCAGGAGGGCTCTTTCAGGAGCGGATTGTCTCTTCACTCGTTGTGGAGCGGGTCTTGCCTCCTATATCGCGAGTTTTCTAGTAGTGACTCGGGGTGCTGGATGCGTGTTCAATGCTGCTCTATTGTCCCCTTATCGGTAGTGGCCATTGATTGAGCTTCCGCAGAAAGTGATCGGTGGGCGTGGAAATTCTTCTGTTGCAGTTGATGTTGAAGTTTCATAGCTTTCGAGACTAAGAGCAAAGAGCACTGTGCTAGAGCCAACCGGCATTACGGAAAAGAGTGCTAGAAGAGCCCAAATGCTAAAGTAAAGCACAGTGCGAAGGAATTCATTTTTCTTAAAATAAGCGCGGTGGGAATGGTTTAGCTCGGTTAACTACTGAGCAATCACGGTAAGGCACCACCCTAGCATCAACTCACCCTTTCGGATAGCCTCGGTGTCGGTGTGGGTTGGGATATCCAATTTCCAATAAGCAAATTTTGAATAAGGACGTAAAGTTGCCGCGTACTGTTACAATTGAGCAGCAAACCCCACCCAGGAGTGATGTTAGGTTCGTGTATTCGTCCTACACCTGGGTCTGTGCTAATGCGGTCCCGACGGAGCTCGGTAGCTTCGGGAGTCCCCCCGAAAGAGGGGCATAGTCAGTTTTCAACCTGGCTCGCACTATCGTAGGCACTTGAACCTTATCAAATTCTTACCCTATAAATTCTCTGGAACTTTCTGGCTTACCTCCTTCCATTCCCACTGCCAAAGGTGTCCCCATAGAAGGAGTTGGGATCGGATAACGAAGCAGGTTTGACAGTAGTTCCGTTATTACCACCTTCCCCTGATGAGTCAAGGAATGATGATGGTGTGGGTTCGCGGGTGGTCGCCCCTCCCGATACGGGCATAGTGACAGTTACAGCCCGACAAGGACTGACGGGCTAACTCAAGTTTGTGGCTTGAGGGAGACTATAAGCTGAGAAGCTTGACCAGTGAGTGTGGCTAAACGAGTGCGGGAGCGCTCTAGAGACCCGGTTTTGAAAGGAATGCCTATTTTCAAAACCCTCATGATGTTTCGGTTTTTGGGTAATCTCATAAAAAGAAGCATTGAAATATCGGTTGGTAAGCGGGGGCATCCATGCATAGTAGGCTTCAACCAGTTAACCATTCATATCTATCTGGCGGGAAAGTCACGGTTCTCGAACGGCTGACCGATAGGTTCTGGGGGAGGTCCAGTTGATCATTCACCAGCTTGATTAAGGAAGGGTGATTTTCCCTTTTTTCATTTAATGACTCCCTCTCCGCGGAATGCATTTACCGATCAAATGTGGAAGTGGCGACTTCACCACAACGGGGTTCTGATCAATTCCTTTTTGTGTCAAAGGCAGAATCTCACTATTCAGCGCGCTCTTGATGTGCGAGATTCCAGGGTCGTGTTCTACCCTCTTTTGGGCGACGAATTGGACGAATGATAACTTGGGGCCATTAGGTTGTGAGTTTACTATTCTTTTTGAAACTCTTTCCGTTGATCTGACAGTTGAATTCTCTTATAGTCGGTAAGAGTTGGGAAGGCACCGTGTAGGTCAATCTCGTTTCTTTGGTTTTGGTGAAGGCGCTTGGTATCAAATGATAATGAAAGAGAAATTTACTTAGAGTGATGGTATGTTTTCTAAGTGGATGGATCAATTTAAAGAAACTCTCATACATATTGAGACAGATAAACGTTAGTTTTGTCTTAAGCAATGAGGCCTTGTGGAACGTTTACTTTTTAGGTAAATATCCAAAAAAATAGACGGACTCTTTCCTGTCTCTCTTCAATGCCTTTGGAGTGCGGAAGGCTGTATGTAACTTGTCTTCTTCAGCCATCTTGATTTGATTATAGCCGGACGAACCATCCATGAACGTGAGAAGTTCGTGTCCCGTAGTGGAATCGACCATCAATTCTGTGATGGGAAGAGGAAAGTCATCCTTCGGACATGCTTGGTTGACGTCCCGGAAGTCGACACAGACCCTAATCTGCCCATTTTTATTCCGAACGACCACGATGTTAGATAACCAACTGGTATAGATGCAGGGCTCAATAAAACCGGCCTTCTCCATCTTGTCGACTTCTGCAATGACGGGTAACTGCAAATCGGGGTTCATCCGTCTCTGAGCTTGCTTCACGGGTTTGGTCGATGGATCGATGGCGAGACGATGTACAGCGACTTTCGGATCGAGTCCTGGCATCTCATCATAGTTCCACGCGAAGCAGTCTCGATACTGCTTAAGTAGTGCGACTCTTCTTTTTCCTTTTCGGACAGGAGAGCGCTAACAAACGTAGGCCTGCGATCTTCGGAAGTTCCAAGCTCCACCTCGACAAGTTCGTCAACAGTGGCCTGTGTGCCTTCCTCCAATTCCCTAGGTGCCGGTTGCTCCTCTCTAAGAGTCTCATCATCGGAGGACTCTTTGTCTGAGCAGTTATCTGCTTCTGACCCTTCTTCGGCATATGCTGTTTCTTGTTTAAATGGGGCTAGCATAACTTCCCAGTCTGGGGCAAGGTTTTGCTCGAAGAGAGCCATGACCGGATCTGAGACTGAGGAGGTGTCACTATCTTCGTTCTCCGTTGTTTCGACCACAGGTATATCTGACGATCCGGATATAGGTGTTTCGACCTGGTAGGTGGGTCTCCTAGCAGGGAAACTGCATGGTGAACTGTCACCGTCATCGTCCGAACCGGACGTGTACGAATGGATCGAGACCACGCATGTTTCAGCAACCCAAGTCGTTCGGTCTTTCTTGAGGTAGCTTCTGACCTGTTTTATCTGCATATCTCGAATGTACTCGGGGTAGCCGAGACCACGTGTGTCCGTGCGGTTTCCGCCCAGCCCTCGGCACTTATAAATATCCCATACATCATCGTACTGTTGCATTCGGTTCTTCGACCACGTAGCCCCTATTCCATTCTTTGTGAAGAGGGGGCTGCCAGGAGGCAGGCCGTATTGGAGGGCTTGTAGAGGCACTTCTTGATCGGACTTGTCGCTGATAGGACGGTTCCATTCGTACTCAACGAGGAATAAGTCCTTGTTGAGGAAGCCTTCGGACCTGTATCCGGGTAACATCTTTTTACGAGATTGCCTCCTGGTTGGCTTCAAAGGAGGCATTTCGCGTGGTAGCACCGCGACCTGATCACGGCTCTCTAATGGCTGCTTTTGCAAATAAGACGGGATCGGCAACCCGGGGCAGGCTACGCGGTTAACCGATTTCTTTGTCTTCTTCTTTCTGCTCCTAGTCTTCGATGGGCCTGCAGGAGCCTTCGTTCCCTTTTTACTGGGGAAGTCACAAGGCTCGTCATCGGATGACACTGCTATGAGTGATAGAGGTGGGGCAACTGCGCCATATATATGGACCGTTTTATGGGGACTTGACTTAGCCTCTTCCTCTTCGTTCGCCACAAAATATTGGTAATCTGTGGTGTTTGCGTCCTCCTTAGTGAACGGGTTGCGTTCACCGTAGAAGGTCTCTTCTCTCCCATTTTTCAGGTATTTGAAGCACTGGTGGAGAGTAGAGGGCACCACTGCATTCTCATGAAGCCAAGGGCGTCCCAGAAGAGCCTTGTACGAAGTGTCTGCATCAATAACCAGAAAGTAAGCGTCCGTCTGCAAGTCACCGAACGTCACCTTCTAAGACCCTATTCACTGTCAAGGTATCGATCTTGCCTTTGCAGTACAAGGGGCGATTATGATCCGAAGACTTCAGTAACATGTCCTTCTGGGAGAACGTCACCCCTGCCGCCATGGCTTCTTTGATTTTACGGTCAGCGCCTACCATAGCGGCCTCGTTACACGGTTGGCTCCTGTACTGTAAGGCTTTGATGAGGCTTTCCCTCAGTTCTGAGGACAAAAGTAGTGCGTCATACACACAAGGGATTTTTTTTATATGTGCGAGGACGTTCTCATCCACCTTCTCCAATATACTCTGGGGATCTGCTTGCCCCCGGTCTGATCTTCGGGGTGCAACATGATCGCTTGGAGGCAGAGCTACTGGTTGGCTTTCCTTTTCCCGATCCTTCTCCAGCGGAACTGTTTCCTTTCTAGGAGGGAGCTGCTTACCCTTTCTAAGACGGATTTGGTTAGCTCCCTTGCTGGATGAGTCGGTTATCAGTAGTGCCGACATCAACTGATGCGTACATCTTCTTGAACTGGTCTTGGAAGTACTTGTTAAACCAGTGTTCGACGACCTCTTTTGGTGGAGAAGGAGCTAAGGGACACCGTATGTAGGACAGGGTGACCATATTGGTTGAGTGAGTGGTCGTATGCGGCTGAGGCGGATGGACCAAGTGATTTGGTTTCATCTTCAAATCTGCTTTCTCAACCTTGTCTTGTATGATCCCCTTGAAGACCCAGCAAGGTCGCACTGAGACTGAGAACACCAACGGAACACTCTCTGACCCCCACTGACCAGCTAGTGTGCAATGACGACCGGCCCGCAAGCTACTCGATTTTTTGTTCTTAGCTGCTCTGGATTCTATTCTAGATGCTACTTACTTACATAGTTTTCTTTCACAAGGTAGCGCATCTATATAGCATAGCTGAAAGCGGAAAAAAAAAGCTGTTCCCATAGCGTTACGTAGGCTTAGCCTCTTTCTCTATCTATATTTATATATTATAATATCACCAGTGGACAGCGAACAAGCCACACTAAGAAAGCAATCCAATCAGGAACAAGGTAGTTAGGGTCTAATGCCATCATTTAGTGGTATAAACCTATAGACAGGAAGAGCTTCCTATTAAGTTTCGGGTTATTGGCCTCTGGAACAAAAGTCATAGGATGCTAGCTAGATTGATTGGTAGATTAGAGGTCTTCCGTCTAGCCTCTTGCTCCTTATCTCAGACAGAGCACAACGGGTAAGGAAAGTGCTGTTAGGCCGGAGTGTCTTTTTCTTCAGGGGTCGAGCAGCATTTGGTGATTTCATTATCCGAGAGTGGGACGAAGTCTTTCTTTTCCTTTTTCATTCTTAAAAAAAAGTATCCGCATTCAGTCTCTCAACTGAGATCTACGACATTTCCTCTAACCTTTGGTAATGTAAGCTAATCCAATAATGGAACTACGGAATCTGTAGCATGTTTACCCCCCTTTAGATAATGCATCCGATGGAAGAAGGCTAGCTTTCGTTAGGGAATTTCTCATCACAGAAGGAACGAAGTAGCTTGACTGAGCAAAGAAGTCAAGGAACGAAGTAGCTTGACTGAGCAAAGAAGTCAAGGAACGAAGTAGCTTGATCGAAGATAAGAGAGAGAGGATAAACCCATACGGGATGATATGATAGTACTTTATAGCACAGTTTACCTGTCATTGATAGGGGCCTGGTATTATGGTTGAGCAAGTAAACAACTACCTTGATTTCAAAGCGCAACCGCTGTTCAAAGAATATCAATGCGGCGGGAGTATAACAACGGCATTAATAATTAGAATTCGGAAACCTTTGTCAGTCAAGTCCCTCTCTC
>JARVXP010000372.1:130000-150000 GCA_029856935.1 Cyclocarya paliurus
TAGCTTTACACGGGCTGCAGACTAGCTTTTTTTTTGAGAATTCCTTTAGTAAGTTCAGGTCTTTCTGAAACCCAGTTCCTGAGTTCATGACTTCAGAAGTGAAGCAAGGAAAGCGGCTAGAAAGACAAAGAGCTAATGATGACTAGCCTTAACAGGCGCTAGCGAGTCCCAAGGTTCGTTCATTAGTAAGTTGTCGAAAGGTATTTCGTAGCCCTTTCATTTGATTTAATAGAATGGTAAGCCGGGTCAAGCAAGTACTTTTTTCTATTAGCGGTGATAGCCTGTTTAGATAAGTTAAGTTAGATAAGTTAAGATAGATAAAGTGAAAGACTCTTTCGGGTGTAAGAGCTAGCCTTGTGAGTAGAAAGAGAAAACCACTTCTTTTTCCGGGAAGCGCTAGTTAAAGTGAAGGAAGTGAAGTGACTTCTGGGAGAAGGCAGGAACGATCTCACATGAGGAGCACTTTCTTTTAGGTGGCTGACTTAGCCTTTAAACTCATCTCTTTGACCCAGCTGTCCCGATGATAGAAGTCGAGATCTAAGACCTGCTGGGTTTTTTGGGTTGGTTGGCAGCACCCGGAAATGCTTGAAGTGTGTTTGTTGAAGTCCGGACAGACGGACGACTTGCCCTTTCTGCCCATTCACCTAGTGGTCAAGCGGCATGAATCCTAGCTTGATTGCTTGTTCGATGGGGTTAAGAATCAATGCTATGCTCTGATCCTGACTATCAGACATAATCGAATGTGAATCAATGAAAGTAGATGCCAGTTCCATTGCTTTGCCCCTTTCTATTCTGTTACGCTCATCTACCTCAGGTCGAGCTGCTGGAAAAAAAGAAAGGCTTTTTGATTCTAACCAAATAACTAAGAATATCTTAGAAAATGAAGTGGCTGATGCATCTTTGCCATTCAGAAGGGTAGCTCATGATTCTCTTCCATTCAATACGTCCTTGATCGGCACATCCCTCTCTGATCACTCATATAGAAAGATAATTTGAGAACTCATAGATCAAGATCCTTTTCTCGCTAATCAAGTATAGTTGTCAAGGGACTTTTTATAGAAAGTATGGGCTAGTTGCACCCCCTCAGGTCGAGCCGGCGAACTTCTGGGATATCGTTGGCAAAGGGGGAAGTTATTTTCACCCGAACTGACTGAATTCAAGACTTCATCTAGGTCGATTGAGAAAGTTCAGCAGGTTAGAAAGAATCCGTTCCATGGCGGTTTTCTTCAACTAGTGCCCCTTCTCTTGCGCGCCGTGCTCCGCTTGAAGAAGCTTAACAAGGGCTTGACGGGGGCTTGCCGAAAGAATGGCTGCTGTGGGAACTCCGGCCAAGTAGGTCAGTGAATGTCTTCCCCGATCCGTTGCTGAACCTACTGCTATTGGTTTGGTTCACTTCGCGCCTGAACCTGTCGATGAAGAAGTGGCTTTGAGCCCTTGGTATGTCTTTGGCATTGGCAAAGGACAAGGATTTGAGAATAGATCTAGCTCCTTCCTCGGTTGAGCCTTTTCGCCTCTCTCCCGGTCGGTGGTTGAGCGACTTGAAGCTTCTTCTGCTGAAACTGCTAATGTGGCTGACCTAGATGTGGCATCTCTTGCCGCCCATTAACCTAATGAATCTGTTTGGGACGCTTAGGCCTCTACTTCTCCTGAAATTCAATCGGCCGGAACATAAAGATCTTCAAATTGCATATCTAAGGTAGTTTAGACCTCCGACATGATAGACTCTTCCCCCTTTAGATGCCTCCCTTCTTCTTGTCAGATCGATAGGACTAGTCTAAGGGTCCGGCCCGAAGCCGATGTTTCTTTTGTGCCAGCCTTCCTTCCCGCCAAAGCAAAAGAAAAGGCAGTTGAGGAAGCAGGCTCAGATTCATAATCTCAGTTCCGAGACTGGGCATCCTCACTCGTAAGCCATGCCGCCATTCCTGAAGAAGGGGATTGAGTCAGGTAGAACATTCGATTTGGGCAACGGAACTGATCGAATCGGGGCTTTATCATACTCCCAGCATTGGAGGAATGCCCGAATCAGCACAGTCGGAAGTAGCAGCGCGACCAGAAGCAGCGGAAGTCCCCGGCGAGGAGAAAAAACTTGAATTTCCCTCAACTCCTTGAACAAGAGTTTACAGCTGACCCAGAGCTAGCCACACCTCCGAAAGACTCCATCACTTGACACTTTTTTATTCACACCGAAGAGCTAGTGCGCAACTAGTGCCCAATGAAGACCCGCATCGAGAAGGCGAAAGAGAGAAGCCAGGAAAGCCCCATCTCTATCTCTTCCTGACAAGGAGTCCGTTCATGGTATAATAAGTCCTATTCTTTCAGAGCCGGAAGATAAAAGCTTCAATTGGTCTTTTCGAGACGAGACTTCTTCCTCTTAGGGGAGAAGAAAGACAAGAAAGAGGAGACTATTTCAACAAGGCTACGAGTTCAGGCATACTTTCCTTTATAAAGGATGTCCTACTTCTATTTAATATTTCACCGAACCCTACTTCACTCAATCAATCTCCTAATCTTAATCCTACCGCTCTTACTACAACTAAACCACCAACAGCGGGAGAGCCGACATTACTATAGAATGATAGATGTGCAGCGCATTCTGTAAGGCTAACAACTCATTCTTCAGCAGGAAAAGCAAAGACCTCATCTACCGCATCAACAGGTAATCCCGCATCTGATAAGGCAAGTATCCTTCCCGGAGCAAAGCTACGAAACTACGCTATGAAAAGCAATCTGCCCAAGGAGGGCTAGCTAGTCTAGTCTAATGCTAGGCTAGGTGATTCCTCTCTATCAATGACTGAAGCAACATCCAGAGAGAGAGCTCACTATACCACCAGGTTGCCGCATTTGCTTATGAAACAAGAACAAGAGAACTGAGCATAAGTCTGATTTCTTAGGGTAGTAACTCATAAAGACCTTGATGTCCACGTCCCAATCGCCCCCCTTAAGACTGATTCCTTCTAGCTTCTAGGCGAGAAGGTTGGCACAAAAGCAGCGAATTCTCTTGCTGCGCTTACGCTTATTCCGACAACAGATTCATCGGTCACTGGATGCGTGCTAACAGAAAAGAAGAAAGTCCGAAAGTCATCAGGTACGGTTTAATCATCCTAAGCTACTTCACCGCTGTAAGTCTATGGGCCCTTAGCCCAAGGATAGAGACAGGGCTAATGCTTCGGTCATACTAGATGACGAGGCTTACCGAACTACCTTTGCCGTAACTCAGAGAGAGAAGGCCGCTCAAGCAGAATCCGAATACGACTTTCGCTAAACAAGAGCTCTTTACTGCTAAGCTGATCACAACTTCACATTCAACAACAGCAAGAAGACGACTCTAGCCCGCTGAAAGCTTTGAACATTCGCTTTTCTCGGGTTCCTAGCCCAAAGGTTCTAGGGTTCGAGAGAGAATTCCTACTATAATAGTTGGAAGGGAAGAAGGTAATCAAATCAGTAGAATGCTGCTTTCCGTGCTATCGGTTGTTCACATTCAAGCATGAGTTAGTTCAGAGTCGGCAAGGGGAATCAGAGAAAGGGCAGTTTAGTCAACAATCATGACCATGGGAACATTTGTTCGCTTTCTAGGTACCCCCGAATCTACTAGTCATCGCCTTTGAGCTGGGAAAAGCATTTACCTGGAGTCGGCTATTCCTGATTCAGCAAAGGAAAGAAGCCTTGATCCCAAGACTAGCTGCGGATTGGATTCTTCCTTTTATCCGGACTGACTCTAATCGTGATTTTGACTCTATTATGATACCTTCCTCTGTCGCAATAGAAATCGAGAATGGAGGTGACTTCGCTACCTTTCTTGGTGAAGAATCTTTCTTTCTTTCCTTGGTCACATAAGCTTGAACCACTCCGGGGAAACATACTTTGATATTCTACGATCGGACTTTGCCGGGCATGAGCAACTCTCTTCTAGCCTTCCTCTAACAGATTCAATGGCATCGCTTATTCTTTTTGTTTCAAGCATGAGTTACCAGTCGACGAGAGGAAGAAGAGCTCAAAGTATTCGTTCCCTGTCGGATTCTCTAATTAAGATATAGCAGTCAACAATCAAGAAATCATCAACTATTTCACCGGGGATGAGCTCTATGGCTAATTCGTTCGGCTATTCTATTAAGTAAGGATCAACTTAAGCTTAAGCTAGAGCAGCTCCTTCTATCACATCGGATTCTAGTAAAGAGATGGGCCTTCTCGTCTGATCTCTGCATCAACAGGAATGCGGGAAAAGCTTCTTCTCGCCCCAGAGTCCCTAGCAGCCTTAAGCCCGTAAGCTACTTCCTTTAGTTGAACTGGTGGCTATATAGGTCAATTGAATCTTAGCCAGTTTCTTCTTTGTTCGAAAAAGAGCTACTCCGACTCGACTGTCAAGCAAAGATCTAAGGCCTTCTTTGCTCTGCCTCTGGGCGCGAATGGATCTAACTTTCACTCTTGAGTGAAAATGCCAGCTATCTTGCTTTCTCTTTGCCTCTCTCTGAGCAAGGTAGGGTGCTATATACCTTATTTATGTGATTTTCTGCTCTTAGCGGATTGGATGCTTTCGATTCCTTAGCAGAGCTAATTCTTGTCTTTGCGGAACCAGAGCTAATTCGATCTTCTCCTTTCTCTGGGTACGGTACAAAGAAGACCAAGTGGATGGAACAACCCTCAGACCCAATCGACACAGTACCGAGCCAGAGCAGTCTAACAAGGGACAAGAGACTATTTGTTCACAGCTTCACATCCTAGTGCCAAGGTGCCCAGCTAAAGCCAAAGGGCTGATTCAATATCACCGGAGTCGTGAACAGAGAAAGCCTCGTCTACCGCTCCTCGGGTCAACACCAAGGCAAGATCGATGCTTATAGCCTTCGTGCCAAGGAAAGACGTCCAAAAGCATCAATAGCTTCTTCTTCTATAAGATCTGCTGCGGATGATATAGCTGCTCCTAGTCCGACTAACATTGGGCTAGCTGAACCAGTTTCCAAGGCTGGATTGGATTCCCTTTGGGGTTGGGATAAGTTGAACTGTTTACTTCTACTACTCCGAAATCTTTTCATTCTTTATGGCAGTAGCTAGTTTAGTGGCATCTATCTTGCTCAGTTGTTTTCCTTTGGTCTGTTGATATTATCTTTCTTTTCTCACCCTCGGAAAACCGAACCAAAGCAAAGCTTCCCATGGTCGCCTTCGCTTCCTTGTACTTGTACTAAGATATGGTAAAATGAACACTAAGCCAATCCCGATGAAAGTAGTAGAAAAAAAGCAGCTTTCCCTGCTAAACTCTTCTCGGAGATTGCTTGACTACTAAACAATCGAGAAAATCTCTTCCCACGGAGCAACTCTTACTTAAATCAATTCCATCATGCCCTTGAATCAAGATTTCCTTACCCCGGAAAAGGCTACAGAGCCATCTAGCTGCCATCAAATAAAGCTTCCCCGGCCCGAGCATTGAAATTCAATGATTCTATTCTTGCTTCTTCTTTTTTTATTGTTGAGAGAACCAACTCTTCTTCCTCTTCTCGAGAGATGTTGGGATTTCTTGATTCAGGGTAAATGCACTTATTATAGAATTCCCTTGGTATGAAACAACAGTTAAAACTTCCTAGGATGTTAAAGTGTAATAGACATTCAATCAACGGATTTCAAAATCCTAGTAAACTCTTGTCTGACTTTGACTTCTGTGATTACTCTACGCTACGATATTGATTCTAAGGAAAGACAGAACTGCAGCCCAATTGCCGTTCTAGGAGGGAGCTTGGATGGTGAGCCCAAGCCTATTCTTTCCATTGAGAAATAAAAGTCCCTTAGGCATGGGACTGCTTCCTTTGCTACATATGCCTAACTTCTTCACTGGACGAATAGGAGAAGGGTTTGGCTGATGGACTAGTTAGAGTTTTTGGACGAAAGGGTGAAAATCAATCGAATCAAAGACTTGTTGCCTAGATGTTTTCAAGCTTAGCTCGTCTTTCCTGCTATGATTCCGAACATAGTAACTATTTAACGGAGTGAAAGAGCTAAAAAAGTCTCTGCCGTTGCAGGTCCTATATTTAGGAATGCTAAATCTGAACCGATGGAAAAGTTTTCTTAGTCTGCATCCATTCCTTCATCCCTTGAGTACGATAGCTATTCAAAGCAAAGAGAATAAAATGGTGAGAAGATCGGGATTTTCTGCTTTCTTAGCCTAGTCTGTTAACGGAGGAGAAAGGTCAATCTCGCCCTTCGGGCAACACCAAGGCAAGATCGATTCAAGTACAAACCGAAGCCCAATTGCAGCTACGCCTTTTCAGAAAGCCCTTACTCAAAGAAATTCAATAGCTGTTCTTCCCCCTTTCCGGAAGATAGCAGCCAGTTTCAACTAAAGAGCTCATTATCTCGTTTTATTCCCTTAATAATAATTGAGATAATAAAGAAAAGAAATAAGAAAAGAAAGGATCAAGGGGCCCCCTCTTCTTTATATTATAAGTAACTCGGAGATAGAGCTAGTATTGGACCACGACCTTTACTTTATTTGACAAAACGAACCTCACATAGATTTCTTGCATAAACTGAATGGAAATCGTACGTAAAGTAGTCAGTAGTCCATCGTCATCGTGTAAGGTTCGCGGGTCTATCACCATTGACGATGGCCTCTCATTTCGAATGGCGGATGCATTTACGATCTTTTCTTCTTGGTTGTGGCATTGGCTTTGCCTTGAGTGTCTTTTCCTCCTCCTCCTCAACCACATCAGCCAGCCTTTCAAGCAGCCCTTTCAGTAAGCGAATCTGTCATGGCCTAAGCCTTTCATCCTCTCAGTCAGGGCCTTGGCAGCTTGACATTACCTTATTCTCTTATTCCCTTAGCCTGTCTTAGGTAGTCGCTTATTCTTTTTTTAGGGTCTTTGAGGAAAAAAACCTATCGTTTAGTCGTTGAGGGCCTTGCCTTTGAGACTGTCTAACTCCCTTCCCGTCGTCAAGTCCTTCTTTTTCGCTTCGCACCTGAGCTTGAGACTGTGCCGGTCTAGCCGATTTCGGTATCCTATCCTTTCTTCGGATGTCTAAGCTTTTTTTTCCTTGAGTTTCAACTCAGACAGTCTTGTCTTCTTTGATTGAGTGAGAATGTGTAAGCGAGTCAAAGGGTATCCGGGTGTAGGACCATTGGGGTCTCGTGTGATTGGTGTAAGGGCCTTGTAAGCTTTCGATGTAGGAAATTGCATAAGATGATGAAAAGTAGGCTATTCGGTATGTCCGTCTTTTTCTTCCCTCGCAAAGGTTAACTTGTCCGATTGAGATCTAAATGAGATCACACTGGGAAGATTCTTTTCTTTCATCAAAGTCAAGTAAGAAATGGAGGAATCTCTCCGTCCAACCTAAGGTAGGCCCTTAATCCATTCCCGCCGTAGCCTTGAGTCGTCTAAGTTTCAACAGCTGCCCCGGAGCAAGGTTTCCCGCAGCGAGTTCAGTGACTGACGTTCTTGTGTCACGAGCGATCTACATCCTTCTTGCTTCAGTTGTTGTCGTATAGCGAGTGTATGTTCTTCCTGGTGTAGGGCCATCTCCCCTACCTTTATCTTATTGGTCTAGGGTTCCCTCTTCTTTTTGAAACTCTTTACCCGCCAAATATCTTTTGTTTTTTCTTTACGGAACACTTTCTAGATATCTCTCCTTCCAAGGGTTCAGCTTATTGAAATGCTTACACTTTCATTTTTACTTATGCTTATGGAAATCGATTCTGGAAAAGTCGTCCCTAAAGACTGCGCATAAAATTCTTGAAAGTACCACAGCTCTTAGTTCGTACGCTTTCCATTAGCCTGACAATCCGGCTCAGTCTTTCTGTCCGCCGGTCTTTCACTTGTGTCTGATGGCATCTGTAATAGAAAGAGACTCGCAGGCATTAGCTTTCCAGCTGTCCATGCTTTCGATTCTCTCTCTCATTCCAAGGTAGGGAGGGTAGGCGCATAGACCTCCTCATGAAGAACCTAAACTTTTTGAGAAGGCGAAGTGGAGGAAGCATAGAGGTGGGGTCTAGGTTTTCCTAAGTCCCGTAGTGGCCCCCTTTGTCTAAGTCGTCGAAGTTGGATTTGTGTGAGAATGTGTAAGAGCTGAAGTTGCATCAAGGACTGACTTTCTCTTTCTTCGTTGAGCGCGTCTATCTTATAGAGTGGTCTACCCGTCTCACTTGCTTAGTCGGCTAAGGTAAGGTACCTTAACCTTGAAGAAGGGCCATTTCCCTCTCGTCCTATTGTGGTAAGGTAGCAGTCAAGTCTTGGAAGCAAGCAACCTTTTGCCAGTCTGGTTGTCTGATTGAGTAGCCCCGCAGTCCGTCCAGCCTAGTTTCCTAAGAGTGGTCGATGTCGGCTAAGTTCCTTTTGTTTTGTTAATAAAATAATATCATCGTACTTCTTTTTTAAACTTTTAGCTATTTGCTATTTTCCGGAGAGGAAGCTGTTTTTTGTAGATTGAGATGGATTGATCTTCGCTATCGTGCCTCTTCCTTCTACCAGTTGATACTGCGGCAGTGCCTAATATGAGTTTGCTCCTGCCCCAGACAGCTTCGAGGTTCCCATCGATCGATTATCGATTACAGAGGTTTCAACCACTGAACTTGCTTATGCTCCCCTTTCTTTGATCGAGTGCTATTTCTATAAAAAAGATTGAGTAGGAAAAACTGGAATTGGCTTTAATCGAGATTGCCTCGGCTTCTTAGGCACATGAGGAACCGGTCTAACATCTTTTCAATCGAAATCCCAATCAAAGACAAGTTCTACCAAGGCCAGGATCAGAAAGAGAAGATTCACTTTCCGGAATTCCAAGTGACATGATTCCTTCAGAAGCTAAAGTTGAATGATCGAAGTCTCCTTCAGGTTCAGTCGAAGAGATCGAAGCGAAGTCATCAATTCAACCATTCGCATGGTCTCCTCTAAGACTGACCTCTTTTCCAAATGAACCAAACCTCGATACCACATTCATCAAAGAGATACGGCCATCTCTCTAGGTTGCACACCCCCTTTAGATCGTTCTATTCGTGCTTGAAAAACGACCCCATCGGTCCGCTCCTTTTAATAAGGGACATTCTTAGCCGTCCTCCGAGGGCCTCCATAGATCAGATCGTGAACTCTTTCAGACCCTTAGCCTTAGTTTCACTTGGTTGGGGCAGAGTTTCAGTCTGCCTTCCACCGAATATAAAAAACCTTACAGCTACCTAACCTGCTGACATCCCGGCGAAGAGAGTCATTATTTGTGTCACATCCTCGAATTCGACAGAACGCTTTCCTGTTATCTCTCAAATTATAGGCATTGAAGCGATCGAGCGAGAGAAAGAAAGAAAACTATTGCGCACGCCCCTCATTCGCTCTTTACTAATATAATAGAAGGTAAGGCAAAAGCAGCTTAAGCCCTTCCGATCACCCGAGAAGCCCTCGATGAACCGCCTATACTTATATACTTATATACTTATATATATATAAATATATAAGTTTCTTCTCTTGATCCAACCAACTAATGCCGTCGCCAATCCAGTGCCCAAGGAACTAGACCTTATGCAAAGCACCTTTTTCACATAGAGCTGTGTTCCAGATCATAAGGGAGGCTAATATAATATATTCTTCACCCACCGTGATAAAGGTCGTTGGCTCAACCCTATGTCCAACATCTTGACTGATCACTTACTCATCCTAATCAGAGGCCTCGTTCTGTAATTGCTATAAGCTGTAGAAGGTAGTACCATCTGGCAGCGTAACTTTGATGCACTGCTCCCATCAGTCTTAACTTTATTCTGAGCCCTCTCGCTAGGCTCTGCTTCATCTCGCTTCAACTCTCTCGCTGGACTTCTCTGCATCTTCCTTCATTAAGTCCTCCCAACGAGGTAGTGGCACTCCCTGGAACCTCTTTCAATGAAAGCTCTCCATCCTCGGCAAACTCCGAATAATGGATAGCGTCAGCAAAATGGATTTAAGATCTTTCGAAGGGAGTGCTCACCGCGGGTACTCGTACCTCTTTTCCTTTTATTTTACCTTTAATACATTGATGGTATGTCGATGGGACCGCTTGGTATTTATGAATCTATGGTCTGCCCAGAAGAGCGTGATATGTCGTCGGTGCAAAAACAACCTGGAACTCTATCGGACTCTTGAAAGGTCCAACGTTGCAATTGACTCTGACCATCCCATTCCTACAAAAAGATATTTGACAATTCTAACTAAAATCATATACCTCGATAGGTGCTCCTCCAATGTTTTCTTTGGGAATGCCTAGCGCTTCAACAGTGGACATAGGTATGAGAAGCGGAGTCAGGATCAACCATCACTCTCTTCACGGCCACCCCATTCATCTCTGCTTTAACATACAATGAACGGTTGTGGAAGGGGTTTGGCGCCAACATGTCATCATCGGTGAAAATGACAGATTCCAGCTTCTCGCGAGTCACTCGCCGAACTCCTTCAGCCATGAAAGACTGTGAAGAATTGAGGATCATGATTCTCGCCAAGGCTTTCACAGCATCAGCCCTAACGGATTCGGTGAAGCATACTTTTTAGAAAAACGCCAGGAGTTTTTTATTCTTCTTCAACCTTTCTTCGATAGGCTCAGAGGTATCAACCCTATGAGATTCGCATGGGGCTCCTCGTTGAATCTTTTCTTCAAAGGCGACCAAGCACTGCTGTTTGCCACCGCCTTTCCCTTGTGCCCTGGAAATGGATTAGCATCCACATTGCCTTGAAGCCTAAGCTCTTCCTTCCATTAGTCATCTGGGCTTGTAGTTGCGTTGCAAGCAATTCTCTCTGTCAGGCATACCCGATAGTGTCCCCCATTTCGTTTCGCTTTCGAGCGAGGTCCTTATTTATTTTATGCAATTTCATTTCTTCTATAACAACAGGATGCTATTGCTTGCTGGCTACGAATCCCATTTCACGAAATGACTTTCCTTTCTTAGACTAAGTCTCTTACTCTTACTTGAGATCTTATCTTGTATTCTTTATAAGCTGTGTTACGAGTTCTAGCAAGCCTTAAGCTAGTTATAATTTATATTATAAAATACATCAAAGTGAGTACAGCAAGTCTTGAATCAGGTTTTTCCAAGGGTTGGAAGTTAGCTTTTCGTTTCTAGTCCTTGGTCATCAAGATCAAGCGAGTAGGAAAGGAGTGAGCCCCAAAAAGGTAAGGTTATAGGTCCAAGGGTCGCTCCTTCAATTTTTATCTATCATATCCTAGATAACTTACTGCACTTCCCCGTGATGGCTAACCTCCTTCTTTATTTCGGGGCTTGGCGTAGGGGCAATGGCTTTACAGGCGTAGAAACTTTTCTCCGGGTATTGTTTCTGTTGCAAGCAAGGGGTTAGGCTCGAAGCAACTAGGCTATCAGGGATCCACGGCCTTTCTTCCGTTTCTCAATATCAACTCCCGATTCTCGCTCCATTTATATCTATATTGATATAAACAAGTATTTCGTTTCGCTCGTACGTTCAATTTAATCACTTCGTAACCTTTACTTGATCACTGGACGGCTTTACCTTTGCTTTCAATCTGTCTTGTGTCACGTAAGCAAAACTCACTTGTTGGCTTACACAACTAGGCGTTAGGAGCGTAGAAGCGAGAGTGGGGTAAAACGAGTTTAATATACTTTACACGAGAGGTCAAGAGGCGGTGCCCGTATGGTTACCACCTAAAGCGGCTCTAGACTTTCCACCCAGGCGTAAAAACGGTTATTGACAAAACTTAACGATTAAGCTTTGCATGGGAAGCTGCCACCTGTCTGTAATAGGAACCGAGTCGCTAAAAGCAGGAGTTTCATCAGCATCGAGTTCTTGAGCCCACGGAACGGGGAGTGTTAACGAGTCACTAACCCGTAGTGCGTAAGAGTCACGTACCCCTTAGTCTGGGTAAAGCTTCCTAAACCTCGCGATTCGACCGTTGGAGCTGAGTCAATCTTGCCAAATTGGCAACTGTCTGGGTCTGTCCTATAGAATTGCTCATGGAACTTGCTTTCCAGATCGTACCAACTTTTAATAGAGTTTGGAGGGATGTTCATATACCAGGGGAAGGCCGATTTAGTAAGAGAGTTGGCAAAGAGCCTCAACTTGAGGTAGTCCTTGGACCTAGCTTCCCCGCACTGGACCGAGAACCGAGCTATATGCTCAATAGTCGACTTCTTCTCCTCACCGGAAAAGAGAACAAACTCAGGCACCTTATACCCCTTTGGAAACTGATGAACTCGGTCGATCCAATCAGGGTATGCTTTCCTAGCCGTCGGCCTCAGATGGACGAGACAAAGAACGCAACTCAGGGGGCGAGAACTCAGAGAGGTGGAGGTCCGGACAAGGCTAGAGCCAAGCAGAGGGATGGAGTAGGGGACGGTTGGTGAAAGTAGGCACGAGTGGAGAGGCAGGTGAGGAAGCGCAGGTGTAAAAGTCGAGTCTAGTATTTTTGCTTTCTTTCGTAGGCGAGTGAGAAGCGAGAGTGCAGGCTCGCCCCGAAAGCGAGCCGGGAGCGATCAAAGGCGATAAACGCTTGATTGTATTCTTGACTGATTCAATTGATAACGAGAGATAAAGGTACCCCGACCATGCCCAAAGGGGTTTAATAACTAGTAGTGGCGTGCTGAACTGAAAAGTACGGTGAAGCTTTCGGAGCGTAGTGAGGTGAGCCAGTGCCTGTTGGTGGTCAAGTCCCAGTGGAAGTGGAAGTTGTTGGGCGTTCAGGTTGCAAAGGAAGTTGGTGGGCTAACGGTGGTCCAGGTAAGGTAGGTGGGGAAGGCTCGCCACGAGATCGACCGATAGCTTTGACCCAACCCCGGAAGCGGAAGTGCCAGAGAGACGATCTTTGTGAGGCAGAGTGACATTCCAAGGTCAGGTATAAGGTGCTACGGGAACGATGTCTCAAAGGTCAGTGCCAAGGGCTCAACGCGGAAGCAATCCGCTGCTCACAGGGACCGTGCGGGCTGACGCTCTTCTCTCTCAGGCAAAGAAATGTGATTTTCACTTTCGCTGGTTCAAGGTAGGCTGCTTAAGCAGAGGTTGTTGTTGTTGTTGGCGTGAGTGAAGGCGTTCCTTCCGGTGGGCATGACGAAGCTAAGCTGGAACTAATTACGAAAGCATAATCGTTTTCAAGGCTAGGGCATAAAAGGCTAGTAGGGCATAAAAGGCTAACAGCTTTTCCGAGTCAAAAGCGGCTAAAAACACTCAGCCATAAGTTCCGGTTTCACCACAGTACAGGGCTAAATAAAGGGGCTCAAGGTTGGCATGACGAAGCGTCGGGCATCAAAGCTACCGGTTTCAAAGTTCAGTTCTAACGGGCGTTCGGAAAGGCTTGAAATCGTAACGTACAGGTAGACTTTGCCAAGGCAAGGAAAGTAGTAAGAAAGATATCGATGGAGCGGGCAGAACCTCGAGTAAGACAACCAACCCTGGAGGCCATGGCTTGGCTTTATCCCGTAGGTAGTAAGAACAGAGAGAGCCTTCTGTGCTAGCAATACAGAGAGGTGGGGATTGAATGAGGCGAGCGCTGACTGCAGCAAGACCACCAGACCCTAAAAAGAATAAGAACAACGTTCAGCAAGCCGAAGCCAGCCAGACAGGCACCACCAGATACAGGGCGGGCAGTTACTCCACCGAATCAGAGGGCAGATACCCGGACCAAAAGGAGTGAGCTCCGATCTACGCGGAGAAAGCGAAACAAAACGGACTTCACACAGAGGGGGGAGCCGGGCGTAGAACTCTTAGTTTAAAAACGTTTAAAAACTTAAGTAGTGGTGGCTTAGCCTCGAAAGCTAGAAGTGCAGATTCGAACTCCGCTGAAGCTGCTAAAGAAAGTCAAGATCACCTGCCTGTGCCCACATCCCTGGCAAAAAGTGACATCACCGACCGGATCGGCGAGTCAGAGGCAGCTTAATAAGCTCGACAAACTGGAGACGACTAAGTTGACGTCATCAGCTGGTCAGAGGAAGTTGACTAAGCTAGACCAGAGAGAGGGATAGGACGTTTACGCAGTGAAACCAGCGAGCGGAAAGAGCGAGCCAATCTTGAGTCAATAAGATGCGATAAGAGCCCTTTTTTTAGCCAGTTTAGGCCTTTGCAAAGAGTGTTATCGAACGCTTCCTTGTGAGTAAGTAAGTAAGTAAGTAGCGACTGCGACAAGCAGTCGTTTTAGGACGGAACATGGCATAGCATTCAACCCGGAGGACCGCCATTCCTGATCAAGGAATGGAGTAAGGTCCGACTGCCCATTGATAGGTGTAAGCTCTCAGGAGCTCCTTGCTTTCAAGTGATAAGGCAACTCATCAAGAGTGCTTTTATAAATAGAGATTGGTGTTAAGTGTACCGTACTGTATCGAAAAGAATGCAAAGCATTCCAAGTGAGATGCCCAAGAGAAAAGGAACGAGGGGAAGAATCGACGATGAATCCATAACATAAAATAAAAGAAAAGAAAATCGTGAATCAAAAAGCGTGACGAGAATTCTCAACCCAAGATGTTAGAAGGTGCAAAATCAATGGGTGCCGGAGCTGCTACAATTGCTTTAGCGGGAGCTGCTGTTGGTATTGGAAACGTCTTCAGTTCTTTGATCCATTCCGTGGCGCGAAATCCATCATTGGCTAAACAATCATTTGGTTATGCCATTTTGGGCTTTGCTCTAACCGAAGCTATTGCATTGTTTGCCTCAATGATGGCCTTTTTGATCTCATTCGTCTTTTAAATAAAAAGAAAATTCAGAGGTACTCTTCTCGGTGGAAGAAATTCCATCGTTGGAAGGGAAGGCCCTGTTTCATCAATGGAGCAGGGGAGGGGGAGAGGTGAGGCGGGCCCCTTCAATTTCAGTCCAGTTGGTCCCGGTGCCGGCCTCTTGTTCATGGAGTTGGCGGAGTGTGCTCTATGTCCGAGAATTTGCACAAAATGTTGTGCTTCAGTTTTTTTTAGGGAACGGTTCACATACAGCTATGTGGCTCGCCCTGTAGGTACTCTAAATTAGAAATCTTTTTTGTGACAGGTTTTTGTGCCCAAATCGGTTAGCTCTTGTATTATCTTTTTTTGAAGACGGGTAACCTTACTCTTAGAATGTCCTTTCTCACCTGATTAGTATCACGTTTAGGACGAAGATATTGAAATGCTCATGTTGGTGATGAAATTGTATTGTGTGGACAGCAAGCCCAGATAGATGGTGATCTCTATATTCATTCTGCATGAGAAACTATTAGAGAGTCTCAGCTGAAGGTTGAATGGGCTGGATTGGTTTGATTTAGTAGCCATGTACCTAGTATTACTTTGATAGCTCTTCGGAAAGCACTGCTCACTCAAGATATCTTGGTCTCTTGTGGTATATCGATCTAGTTGCTACTTATGCAGGATGCACGTGGAAGACCATGATCAGTTATTCTTTTGGTGTTCCTACTCAAAGAAGGTGTGGAGATCTATCCTTGGCAGATGTCGGTATCGTAGGAGAGGACAGTTCACATGGGATAAAGAGATCAGGTGGGTCCGAGACAATTTATTTAGAATCTGATGGGCCGAATAAATTTGCTTTCTTTTTGTGTAACAGTGTACCGCGGGTGAACGTCACTCTCATCTTTTATAAAATATATTCAATATAAGCCATGGGAAGAGATAAGCATATTTGATCACTAAGGATACCGGAAACAGATTCCTGAGTTGTTGGCGAGATGCAGTGGACGACGCTCCCAAGAGTAGAGAATTCCTAGACTCTTGGCAGATTTCAGTTCAATTGACTCTTCCATCTCCCACATGGTGTTCATGGCGTTCTCCGGCGTGAACACGCACGGTTGGTTCTCTTAGAAGTGATTTAGCTGGGTATGGATGCATATTAGACCATGCTGGGCATCCGAAAGTCGCGATTACAGCCAGGTTCCTTTCTCCATCCTTGTGCACGAGCTTGAGGCAATTCGAAGAGGAGGTTTTTCAATCAATCCTGGACGGAATAAATTACTTCTGTCTGGGGTCTTGCTTTGGACGGTTCTTCGTAAATACGGTTCCTGTGCGGCAGGTTGTGATCGTCGGTCGAAGTCAAAGGGCCGAGAATAAGATTTCACATATCTATCTAGATAGTCCTTTATGTCAATCTCTTCGATACGTGACTGAATCGACTGATTGGCAGCGGAATTGACCACTCTGCAGTGCGGATAGCCTATTGGAATCACGTGGTAGTGGCATACCACCAATGGTTGGACCTTTGATCAGGTTGCTTGCAAGGCTGCAAGAAGGTGTGATAACGCGCCATCCAATAAAGATTGAGCGCTAGCCGTTGCTTGTTGGTAGCCGCTGAAGAGGGAGTCGCTTTTCTATAGAGATGGTAGTCTTGGCATTTAGAGAGAGGTAACGAGTCCAAGAACTATAACGTTAAACGGCGTTGCATATTCAGTCAGAAGAAAGAGTAGGTCTCGCTTTTTCTAGCAATGAATTCCAAAACGACAATGTAGAACAAGCCAAAAAAAAGGGATGCATAGAGACTTGAGTGACCCGTTCCACTAACTACTGTGCGCAAAAAAGGCGAGGCAATATTGAACGATTAACGGAGGAAACTCATGGATCACGGCTTTCTCTGGCATGCGAAACTTTGGCTGGGTACGATAAGCCGTAGTACGAGAGGCATTTCTGGCTGTATTTTCCGACCGATCCCTCGGGCCGATGCAGTCATGACTGCTTTCTCATCTCTCATCTATGGGCACCTCTGTTTTATTTTAGGGGGGCCCCCATCCAGCTCTTCACCTTTTCACCGGGCTCCTGCTCACACATGCTTTTGGCTGGAAATGCTTTCCCGCCGTCTCTCGTGAGTCACCCCGTGCTTCTACGTGCATCTTTCTCGGATATATCCTCATGCTAAAAAAGGATATCATTGTGCAGATTTCCCCAGAGCATCTATTTTTTGCTTTCTCTAAGCAGCTCAAAACGGGTGCTTCCCTTCCGTTGACGCATTCCATTCTTTCGGCGGGAATACTCACCGGCATGCAAGCAAAAAGCGCATTGAAGATGTTGGATCTCACTCTAGCGCGGGCAGCTCTGAACCGCGTGAAGAAGCGAAAACGAAAAGTAGGTCCCTCCTTTTAATTTGAAGCTGTTATATGAACAGATCAAATGGCCTATTTGTATGAGGTTTAGGGGTTAGGTGGGTCAACAACAGTAAAGTAAACAGCTCATGGCATGCCGCCTACTCAAATGTAGCTTCGGCAGTACTTTTCAGCGAGCTTACGGCCGTTTACCTGGGGTTGAAGGTGTAATCCCCTATGGGGTAAAGTACTGACTGGGCAATAAGCCGGGACTAGTTCGCACTTGCTTTCACGCGGTAAACTGGCATCCCCAGGTCTTTCGTCAGGGCTTCATGGAACCAAACAAGGGCTTTCCCGAGGCCCACCTATTGCTCCTGTTCGGCACCACTAACGGAAGGTCGCCAAAGCCTTACTATACAAAAACTCTGACTATGTTCACTGGAACTATACAAACACCCAGGTTCCAAACTACAGTCGTATTTCGAAATCTTCGACTGGGCCGGATGGACGTAATAGACGCGATTCGGAACAGAAGGCCGCCGAATCTTACATTCGAATGATTTGGAACAATCCGGATGAGTTTGATCAGATGACGTTAGTCCGGATCGTTCGGAGCAAGCAGTAAGTCTATCCTTCCTACAAGACTACCCTTATTGGAATTTGAGTCTGGTGACCTTGTGTATGAATCGAGGGAAGGGCGGCTACTCTACTATAAAGCAGCCGGCTAAGAGGAAGAGGAATAGGATCAGTCTTTTGTGAAAGTGCCCCACCCACAGGCATCTATCTATCCTATCTCAGGAGTCGCATCTCATCTCACTCAATAGGGAGCTACAAGAAGCGAGCAGAAAGAGAAAGCATCTAATAATGTTAATGTAGGGCAGTCCCTTTCCTAGATGTCAGGCGGGGAATCCTCGTTGTGTACTACCTAGCCGACTCTCTTAGTGTATCACCGGAGTCTATCTAATGTCTCCTAATGCAGCTACGAAGGGCAATGCTTTTTTGTGGAAACCGGGCACTGAAAGAGAGATTTCAATGGATACTTCAAAAGCACTAACTAAGGAGGAAGCGCCCCAAGCATGGTCTGAAATCATACCATTAGGCTTCCTTCCAGTGGTTGCTCTGCTTCCTTCCTCCTGCAATGAGGCAGATCGCTGAGGAAGCTATTTCCTAACCAGAAAACGAGAAAGGGAACCTAATGTTCCACCCATTGACTGGCAAAAGTAGTGAGAAAACCCCCATTTCTTTAGCAAAGAATGAACAACATTGAGCTAGCACGTCAGACTTGCCTGTCTACTTGAGGGAAGGTGTGAATCCTGTCTTCTTTGAACAGCAATCGCGTAATCATTCTCGCCTGTTATTGTCGGGTTTGGCTAGCCCATTTCCTTTCAGTATAAACTAGAGTTGTTAGTTTGCTAGAACAGGGCTTTTTTCTTAGGAAACCTATGAAAAGTGAACCGGATATCCCAGAAGTTGGATTTGGAATTACTATACTACAACCTTTGCTCCTGACCTACCAAGCGCTAAGCGTACCTACATTAATATACTTTCAGACATAGCTCCAGATGGTGTTCATTCTAGTTCTTTTGCAACTGATTATGAAACTCATTTCGCAGTATAGGGAGGTGGGTTTAAAGACGGAAAGGAAGAAAAAAGCTCAACGCGCACCAGAGACTGATGAGGCATAGGATGGATCCGCTTCAACCGGAATCGTTGCCCGACCAACTGTTCATTCCGTCTTTACCTCATTCGCTGGGGAGTTTCGAGCTCTGTCCCTATCTGAAGCACAGGGAGACCCCGTTCCATCGGTTGATACTTAATAAGATAAATAGGTTCCTAGACAAAGTGCATCCGCCGAAGCAGCAAGACGAAGCATCGGGTCCTGGATAATATGCAGTAGAGAACAGCACTGCAAAGAAGCGCGCAAGCAACTTCGATTCGCTTTCCATCGGATAGGCAAAGATTGATTTCAAGTATACCGCGATGAGAAAGCAATATAGGCCAGCCGGAAACGGAACAAATGCTGCTGCTGCTTCTGAGTTCGCATGACTTCGCTCTCGTTGTGCGTGGACTTCCTAATCGAACTAAGATGGATCGGGCTGTAGGCTCAGAGAAAGTTTGCTCGGGGAAGGAATAACAACAAGCTTTCTTTTAAGGCTGAAGAATAAAGGAATTCTTTTCCATGGGCGGTGGGAGGGGAAGCTCAAGTAAGCGACTCAGAAAGGTCAGGTGGTTTTATATCTCAGACTGCGCATGGAGTCCAAGATTATGCTGTAAGGCATCGATTTCCTCTTGAATGGCCGGTTGCCGACACTTCTGGGATGCTGCTTCTGCAAAGGTATCAGGTTCTTTGACAGATACGATAGAAGAAAGAAAAACACGATGACCTCTGAAAAAAGAATCATAAGAAACTCACCTCTGAATTGGAAATTTCAGACGAGAGGAGCGACGAACCTCAAGAGGTGAGCAGTGTTAATATATCTATCATTTATATATGATAGATATATATAATCCCCAGATCCATCATTCATTCCCTCACTCACGTTTTCTTAAGGTATCAGAGCGGGTGCTCCTCTAGGGTTGTTTTCTAACCCCTGCTTAATTCTCCATCCTTGTTGCAAGGAACCTCAGGTCTCTCGAGCCTCCTCTATCATCATCCTCCTGCGGATCTTCGCTTTCTGCGGGGTCAGGGGGCGGCAGCCGGCAATCTATAGTGTTCGTCGATTCAGTGCAGAGCGAGGAGTCCTTTCTTTTCTATGATCTGCGAAACCTCTACTATACAAGGGAACAGACCTGCGTTGACGTCAATCCATCCTTTGATCTTAACGTCAGACCCTCTCTGCCTCATGTCTCAACGTTAGAACAGATCTTGTCTAACGTCAGATCCATTTGCTTCATCCTTTTTCTTTTTCAATAGGCTATGAAGAATATCCCAAACCTGGTGACTATCAAACTAGACGGCACCCATTTCATTCTCTGGGAGCTCCAGCTTCCTCTGGTTCGCAGTCAACAACTGCTTGGCTTTATTGATGGAACCACTGCTGCTCCAGAAAAGTAGATAGAGTGCTCCG
>JARVXP010000372.1:155000-182500 GCA_029856935.1 Cyclocarya paliurus
GTAGCCGGGGGCGAGTCACAAAATCCAATAGTTCAATTTTCCTTCTTGTTCATCAATCGGAAATCAAGACAAACCGGGCACTACGGTGAGACGTGAAAACACCCGATCCCATTCCGACCTCGATATGTGGAATCGTCTTGCGCCATATGTACTGAGATTGTTCGGGAGACATGGTCCAAGCCCGGCGAAGAAATGCAAATTTCAAAGATTCTGCTCGTGAGCGTAATGGTATAAGCCTGCCTGACTGTGAGACCGTAACGTAAGTAACCTAGTGAAAAATTCAAAGAAAAGGAAATGAAAAAAAAACAGAAGGATCCTCTCCTTTCAGGAGAGCTCTACTTCGTCACCTCTCACATGTTCAATCTTTTTTTCTTATTGTGCATTTCCCGTATTATCGTCTTGGTTCTTTTTTTCTTCAGATTGCTTTTCTTTTTGTATTTTGTTATTAAAAAAAAATTTGGAATATGGGATTCCCTTTCTTTCATTGGAACTTTCTGTGTTCTGCCTAGTGAGAGCCAACTTCTAAATTCTTATCTGAATCTTCCTTGGCAAGACCCGGAGTGGGTTCATTTTGTTTACGAGAGACTCTTCCATAGTCCACCCGCTGAATTTGAATTAAGATTCCAGTCTTTTCTTAATATAGAATTATCGTCGTCTACTCGTGATATGATTATTTATCTTTAGAAAACCATTTTTTATGGTCGAGAAGATCCCCTTATGTTTATTCCTTCGAATGACCTCGATCTTTTGCTTCGAACGGCTCTGGAGGGCTTTGAATTCGACCAGACAGCGCTTTCTGAGATTTTGTGTCAAGACCGACACGAATCGCCTTTCTATTCCGGAGTTTTAGAATAAAAAGCGGATCTTCTGAACCAGTTATGGCAGCAGCAGCACAACAACGAAATCGAAATGCATCGGCGTAACCAAGACTATATGGAAGGACTGCGATTACAAGACCGGATTCGCGAACTTCAGCAAGAACGCGATTCTCTTTTGAGACAGATAGAGCAGTTCCCGCTAAGGGGTGGAACCGCGCAGGATAGATCAGATTGGTCGAGAGAGCCATTCCAAGTAGTATAAAACCAGAATTACTACAATCCCTTTTAGAAAAAGGTGGGTTAACTAACGAAAGAAAGATGGAACCAGATGCATTCTTAAAAGAAAGCGCTTTGCCTTACCTATGATTCTCCTTCGGACCCTCATTCTCATTTTGGTTTTCGTATCACGGATCTTGGTTCGCGCTTTATGGCATTTCCACTATCAAAAAAATCCAATCCCGCAAAGGATTGTTCATGGAACTACTATCGAGATTCTTCGGACCATCTTTCCTAGTCCTTTGGTTATCCCTTAAATGGGGGATAACAACCGCTTATGCGGCCACTCCTTCTGAGGAGGCCCTATTGGCCCATTACTTGTCCTACGAGGAGGACCCTGACTACGTCAGGTTTGTCTACGAGGAACTTCAAAGAGCAGCCACACTTGGAGCCTACGACGAAGCACTGCGTAGGTTTCTTAAGGCAGGGATGCTTCTGGAGCTAAAAGGAAAAAAGATAAATGATTTCACAGCTCCTCTTTGCCCCCTATCTAGTCTAGTAAGGCTTTGATTTACGAGGTTCTGAATACAGCATTTCTGACTTAATGGATGCACTAATGGATGAGGGGTCGCGTGGGCAATTCCTGAATATCGATAGAACGTTGATCAATATTCAGGAAGAGATCGAGGATCACAGCAGGATCCTATCTGATCTTTGTCAACACAGGACTCGGAGCCCCCTGCTCAAACAAAAGGGTAATCCTTCGGAATTGAAAATTCCTTTCGGATTTCTTATAGTGGAGGGGAGAAGACTCATTTTTCATTCTATATAGGGGGGCTATTGTGAAGCCTAGAGAGGCGGAAGCGGCAAATCGCTTCTACCGAGTTCCCCAACAGCAGCTTAGCTTAGTAGCTTAACTCTTTCTACTGGCGTGGCGCTGCTGGATGCTTTTGATCAATAGGAAGAGGAGGAAAAAAAAAGAAAGCTTATGATGAGCATCTATTTGAGTCGATCATTTCCAAGATCTAATTCAAGTTTTTTCTTATGTAGTGGAAACGCCTTACAATCTGAAGTTTTACGCTTAAGGGAAGAAATGTTCTTGGTGGATGCAGGACTCGGGACCCCCAGAATTTGTATGCAAGATGAGCCTACAGGAGTGCCAATCAACCGAGCCACCAGGTTTGAGAATAAGGTGGGATCCCTGGATGTAGTGGCCGGTGAATCACTGATCAAAGAGCAGATTTTGGAGAGATTCTTCATCGATCTAGTGGCCGGTGAATCACTGATCAAAGAGCGAGCAGCCGCCAGGTTTAATGATTTGGTGGGATCCACAGATGTAGTGGCTGGTGAACCGCTTCTTCTTCTTCCACGAAGATTCAGACAAAACCGAGCTTGGATGGAACTGAACAAGATTTGGCGAACGAATACAAAGGTCAAAGGCTTTATTATTGAGAAAGTCAAAGGAGGTTATTCAGTAGCCATCGCGGGTTTCATTACTTTTCTTCCATTCCGTCCTCTCATAAGAAGAAGGATATCGAATGATCGATTCACCATTGAGAGCATTAACCCCAAAAGGACGAATATTGTGGTGTTCTAACAGCGGCAGATCAAACAAGAACTTGATGAGCGAAATCTGCTGACGAAAAAAAAAAGAGCACTTTTCTATAGTAAGGGCCTTCGTCTCCTGATAACACTCTATCACCTTAATCCATTCTTTTGTTGAGGGTCTGGCACTTTTTCCGGCCCTCTATTTACATAGCGAAGAAAGGCAAAGGCTCTTGCTCGAATGCGTGACTGCGGGGCGCCTATCGCCCCGGCACGGCACTATAAAATGCATGTTAGGTTGAGCAAGAATACTGCGACTAGGGAAAGGCTGAATGGAATTGAAGGCATAGTCTCAATAAAAAGAATTGAACACCAACCAACGAGTGGCGGATTTTGATGGAGTCTCGCAGAAGAAGAGCCTTACTCTATAGGGGCGCTAGCGCGCTACAACTAGCAGCCCCTTTCTTATTATTAGTAAGATAGGTTTGGAACCCTTATTATTAGAGAAAGGGGAAAGGGGATTCCCTTTGCCAAGGAGAGAATCAGTCTTAATTTTCCATCAAAAGTGAAACGTCTTTTTCTTAAAGCTTCACTTAAAATTGGCTTTACCTGGTACACCGATTCCAGGTCAACTTAACTTGGTACTGATTCCGGGTAACCATAGAAAAGGAAAGGACGAAAGAGGAATGAAAAGCGTCCATTGTCTCATGGGGCAAGCTTACTTAGTGGAAAATATAAGAAAATGGTTGAAGTACTTATTGCCAATGTAACCTAAGCAACATTGTAGTTTCCCAGCCGGATCTAGGTATCGTTTCGCTTGTGCTTCTTTCAAGGGAAGCATTTCGCTCCACTTCCGCTTGAGTACCGTACCTATTCTTATTTTATGGTCAGATTAAGCATTTCCTAAATCTATCTGTGCTCCCCATATAGTTAGGCTCAAATAAAAAGGTTAATCTTTATCGGCCTATTGTTAACTCTAGTCCATCTCTGAACCTTCGAATCTCTTTGCCCCACTAAGCATCTTTTTAGTCAAGCTTCCCTTCCACAAAGAAAGAAAGACCGCCTTCCTTCCAGGATTGCTGCTCATAAAGGGGTACCCTGAATGGCCGATTCCTGCTTATAAGCTTCGGACAGCTGGAAATAAGGAGATTCTTTCTTCTTGGGATGACGAATGAAGGAAGCTTTTTAAGCCATTTGCGCATTAAGGGGAGTGGAGCCGATGGGATTTATCGAATGGTAATGAAGCTTGCCATTCTGTCTATTTGGCGGAAGCCGACTCTGGGCGTTCAACGCGTTGTTTCCAATCATACTTTTCTTTTTTCCCCTACTGATAAGGTTCCCCTTACTCCAAAGAATGGAGTCCCTGTCTTGAATGTTTTCTAGTGAGTGCGCATTAGCCACCGTGACTTTCAAGCTTCATCAATCGCCGCGAACAATCGCTTTAAAGCAGGCGGACCAGTATCTCGACTGGCCAGTATAGCAGATTAGGATTCCACCACCCTTATCTGCACCTCTATCCAGAAGGCAAAAGCCCCCTTGCTTGCAGGTCAGGAAAAGACTTTCACCTCACCATCTCACTCTGAATCCGCAGAAGAGTATACCATATCGAACGAATAAAAAGCAGATAGAAGAAATAGAAGCAAAGAAATAACAATAACCAAGGGTGATGAAGGGGGTATAGGGTGAATAGGTTTGTTTCGAATTCGAATAGGGCAAGGTACGTTTTCCCAAATGTTGATGGCTTGGAGTTCCCTATCTTTGAAGAAAAGGAGAGGTATGGGGATTTTTTATATAGAGAAGAGAGGACCTACCTAGGGTAGGTGCCCGAACACGATTTCTATCTTTCTACCGGGGCCCTCTCTTTTGGAATTTCATTCAAAGAACCAAGAACTGATAGAATTGTTGATGTCACCGCACCGAGAAAGAAGAGTGGAATTAATGATTTGAAAAAGAGGGCTAGGTCTAGCCAAGGATTGAGTCCTTTTCTTTTGGATCTGCTACTCGACCCGTATTCTGTTACAGGGTTGCCTAGCGCTTCCATCGAAAGCTTATACCTGTTGACTTTGAAGCCAATTGCCATCCTCCCGCATCCCGTTCTTCGATTTCTGATTCATATGCATCTCAAGACTGACCAAGCAAGGGTTAACGTTGTGTAGTCGGGAATAGAGTTGCCGGTAACCTTTGGCTAATAGCTAGCCTAAGACAAGAGGCAATAAAGCAGAGCTAGCGAAGGGGGACCAAAAGCAGGAGCTTTTTAAGCGCGCTCTGAAACAAAGGAGGCAGATTCGTGAATGAAGTGAGATCTTGGAACAAGGGCAGTGGTTGGGTCTAGGAGAAAATGGAAGGAAAGTGGCTTGGGAATGAAAATAGGTTTTTCTATTTATTCTATTTCTGTTACGCTTCCGAAGAAAAGACTTGCTTACATTCGCTATCTAATTTCGTAATGTAAATCGTACAGCTGATGAGAGTGAAGCCGGGGCGGTCCCACTGGACAGAAGAATCTCGGTTTGCCAGGTTTTGACCTGCCCATCTAAGAGTTTGCTTTTCACTTTTAACACAGGTTAAGTTGGCACCGCAAACCAAACAGTACAAGATAGAGGACTGCCCTTCCTCTCCTTTACCGATGCTCTTATTGTCATGCGGGCACACTGTTTAAATGAGGTCAAGGAAGATGATCCCTAGGTAACACATAAAGAAAGTAGAACGAGATGATCTATCTATGCGAGGTTCAAAATCCATAGGAAAAGGACTACCAACAGAAGAAGGAAGGTGGGTGGGAATAATCAATCAATAGAATCAGTGGAGGGGATAGAAGTAGACGGACAGAGACGAGTCCAAGATGGAAGGCTCTAATCAAGAGTTTTTTGTGTGCCAGTTGTGGGTTCGGGACCAGAAGAGCTCCTCTCTTGCTTTCGATTTCGATGTCTAAGAAGAGAGGGCTTCCCGGAAGTATTCATAGGATAGCCGCCCTCTTTCACACCCTTAGCTTCCCTTCTAAACGAAAGTCCGAAAGAGATTCTCTAGTCGCAGACCAGACCCCCATAAAATAGGCTTTCACTCCACCGCCTCTCCTTTGGTCTATGATCTACTCTTCAAGAGTATCGTCTTCCCCTGTCATATTCATAGTTGGTCATTTTGAACAAAGGTCATTCACTAAACTCATCTCCGTAAAGAATGAAAAGGAAGGTAGGGTTTGTTTTAGGTCATAAAGGGAATATTTATTCGCCTAAAAACAATTGATCTTTTTACGGTTGGTTCTCAAAGAAAGGCATGGGCATCCAATTCCTCGGATTCGAAGAATAAAATGAATAAGTCTCGTTCATATCTTCACTCGCTTGGTCTCTCTTCTCTTTTAGAGGAAAGATCGCTTTGTGGACGATAGGATGCTCTGATGATCAGGACATCCCGGGAGATAGGGAAGACTGATTTTTGGAGTTTTTAAGGAAGGAAATTGCTTGTAACAGGAAGGCTTTGTTAAATCATTTGGTTGTTGTCATTGATCATTTATGGAGTGTTCAACAAGGCCGTTATCAAATACAGGAATAGAACAATGAAAAAATCAAAGGTTTGAACCGCTCCTTATCAGTCGCTCCTCCTTTCATTTCTCCCCGATGTATCGATCATTTATTCCTAAACCAAATAAGCCAGGAAAGATGCGTCCAATCACCCAACCGTATAAGCCTAATTGATATTATATATAGTCATGGATGCCCTTTCTTTGGTCTTGAATTTGGTATTTGAAAATATCTTCTTTACTTTTTTTTGGGGGGTAAGTGAGAATATATTAACACACTCAAAAATCACAATATCAGTACAGGGCATACCCTTTACAACTAAGAACAACAAGCAGGGGAATCTAATCAAAGACACCCCCCAACACAAAGAACAGACCAGCAGCACTATCTGGCCCTAACAATTGCATCCGATAATCTCCATGAGCCTACGAGCCATCTGTTTTCTTGGGAAGGCTGGAACCCATGTAGGGAGTTGATCCTAGCCCTCACCCAGTACATAATCTCATAAAACACATTACTAACTCCTCTTGACCTACCCTGAAACATTCTAGCGTTTCTCTCACGCCAGATTCCATAAACTGTTGCTGCAAACATCAATTTAGCTATTAGGCTGCGCAGGGATTTACCTTTGAAAGGCCATCCACTGGAGGGTTTCCTCCCAACTTCTGTTGACCCATGGTATATTGCATTTATCGCAAAGAAGCTGCCATATTCGATCAGAGAAGTGGCAAGAGAAATACAAATGGTCCAAGCTCTCCTCCATTTCACCACACAGCGCACACCTTACTGCCTGAATGATGCCATGATTGTATAAGTGGTCCTGAGTAGACAATCTTCCCCGAATGGCTAACCAAAGGATAAACGAATGCCGGGGAATAGACTTGCTGTGCCACACTAGATGATGCCAATTCACAACAGGGCTGCGAGACCGAATACCATCCCAAGCAAGCTTGATAGAGAACTTACCACTAGGAGCATTCAGCCAAATGACCCTGTCTCTAATCGCAATGTTGGGCTTTAAATCA
Organism: Cyclocarya paliurus; assembly: GCA_029856935.1. NCBI lineage: Eukaryota > Viridiplantae > Streptophyta > Magnoliopsida > Fagales > Juglandaceae > Cyclocarya > Cyclocarya paliurus. Next base: position 162,120 of record JARVXP010000372.1, read on the forward strand.
CTAGGCATGGCACTAATTATTTCCTGCCATTCAGAGGACCCACTAGGCCAGTTCCAATCACCTCCTTCTATGATTGCCCCAACTTTAGCTTCCTCTCCCAAACCAGAAGCCGAAATTAAACTGTTCCCAAACTTGCTGACAAAGGGACCAAGAGGGTGCCAATTGTCATACCAAAGAGAAGTAGAATTTCCATTTCCCACCACACATTTTATCTTGTCTCGTGCAAGGGATCTCAGTTTCAGTATTTTCCTCCACGTCCAGGAGCAGTCTCCTGGGAACTTCAACTGCCAGAAATTTCTGTCTCTGATAAGGTAGGATCTAACCCAACACGACCAGATGGACTGCTCCTCGTCTGCACATAAATGCCATAAATGTTTAAGCATTGCAGCACGGTTCCAAGATTCTACACCCCCCAATCCACCTTCCTTCTTAGGCAAGCACACTGTTTCCCAAGCGACTTTTGCCCCTGAATTGCTTAGTTCGCTTCCCTTCCACAAGAAGGATCTAAGGATTTGTTCTTCTACTTGCTTAACCACTCCTTTGGGAAGCATAAACATTGAGGACCAGTAAACTTGAATAGCAAAGAGAACCGAATTTACCAGCTGGAGTCTGCCTGCATAGGAGAGAACCCTGCATGTCCAGCTCCTCACTCTGGTCACCATTCTCTCTACTAAGGCAGAGCAATCCGATTTCTTAAGCCTTGAGGAAATAAGAGGGACTCCAAGGTACCTGATAGGCAAAACTCCTTCCCTGTAGCCCAGAATGTCTAGCATATGCCCCTTGATGCTCTCGGCTACCCCACAGGTAAATAAGTGACTCTTGTCCGAGTTAGGAGATAGCCCAGACATGTCTCTAAAGGAGTGGAGACACTCCTTTATAAGGGAGATAGATTTCATGTCGCCTTTACAGAAAATTAGGAGGTCGTCAGCAAAACAAAGATGAGAAATCTTCATTTTTTGACACCTCCAGTGAAATTTGAACTGCCCCTCGCGTACCATACCCTCCATTAACCCTGAAAAGGCTTCCATAACCAACACAAACAAGTAAGGTGACATCGGGTCACCTTGTCTCAGTCCCCTTCCCCCAGAAAAGAAACCTTCCAATTCCCCATTTATGGAGACAGAAAACCTGGTCGTAGTAACACACTCCATAATCCACTGTACAACTTTGTTGGGGAAGCCAATGGTCCTGAGTACAGCAAGGACAAAGTCCCACCTCACCGTGTCGTAGGCCTTCATCAAGTCTACTTTAAGGGCGCAGCGGGGAGTGCCTCTATTCCTGTGGTAGTTCCTCAACAACTCCTGTGCCAACAGGATGTTATCTCCAATTCTCCTCCCACTGATGAAAGCAGTCTGGTGGAGACCTACTAGGTGGGAAAGCACATTCCTCAACCGATTAGCCAAAATCTTGGCAATACACTTATACACTGTATTGCAGCAAGATATAGGACGAAAATCCTTTAGCTTATCTGGATTGGGTATCTTAGGGATGAGGGCAATGGCTGTTGCATTCACTTCCTTCAGCATCCTTCCAGACTCAAAAAAAGATTTGATGGCTCTGATAACATCATACCCTACAATACTCCATGCCCTCTTGAAAAATAATGCATTATTTCAATCCGGACCAGGGGCCTTGTTATCCTTAAGGGAGAAAAAAGCATCCTTGATTTCTTCCTCAGAAACCTCTTTAGCTAACTCTGAACATTGAGAAGGAGTTAACCTTCTTGACATAGCCCTTCCAAGAACATCTATATCCATAGGCCTATCATGAGTAGCAACACTGAGTAACCTTTGGAAATACCCAACTATCTCCTCCTTCACCTCTCTCGGTTCATTAATCCTTGTGCCATCATCTCTACTGACAGACACTATCCTATTCCTCCCATGGTAGCTTCTCACAGCTCTGAAGAATAATTCCGTATTTTGGTCTCCCAAATTCAACCATTGGACCCGCCTGAGGAAGCTTTCCTCTGCTCTACTCAAATCACCATACTCCTTGACAGCAGTTGCTTCATCCCTCCATAGATTAGAATCGATGACTTAAGCCTATTTCTTAGGGCGTTTAAATAGCGTGACTCTTGTTTTTGAAGCGCTGAGTTATTAAAGAAAGAATATTACCTATAGTCCCTTAGGAGGGGACGCAGACTATCATAAATTAGATTATTATTCACAGCGTCGATTTGGGAGAACTCGTCTTGGAAGGTTTTGTGCATGGTATGTAGTTGTTTCAAATTTCACTTAGATAACTCGTCCCCAAGGATAGAGTGACTTAATTTGTCTATAAAGAGGGGTGTTTCTATGTGTATTTTTGCTTGAGGAAACTCGGAACGAAGATCCTCTGCGTATTTTTCTAGATATTTTAAGACTTCATCGAGGACTAATAGTAGACTCCTGTAACTCATTAAGGAAATTAACCCTTGTTTGCACAAGCACGAAAATCAGAAATCTTTCTTTTTGCCCGAAAGCATACATAAGTCCTTGATTAACTATTAGCAGCTAAAGGATAAAGGAAGAAGGCGTAGGCACGGAGCGAATATAATCATCTTTTATGTAACTTCAGGGTCAACGGAGGCTAATGCACTATCTCCAGGCTATCGAAGATGAAAGAAACTCTTGAGACTAGAGGATACAAACAGGGAACTCCCTTTTTGCTTGGCTTGACCATATAGGTCCACTTCCAGTATTGTTGGAAGAAGCAGTGCAGTGTAAGCAGGTCAGTTTGGGAAGCAGTAAAGGAACCAGAGATAGAATTTAGGAATGCAGTCACGTGCCTTACAACATTAGTGCTTCTAGACTGGCTATTGAAAGGTACGAATTCAGAAGCCGAGAGCTGCAAAGATGGCAATTCCAGCAAAGGAAGAAGCGATCGAGTTGTCCGAATGAAAACCGATCTACTAAGGCCCTATTGAATTAAGCGGGAGAAAGCTCAATCGATGGAAGGGAAGAGAACAGCTACTACAGCTGGGAAAGTTTCTTTGGATAGAAGGAGGGGTAAGAGAAGAGAGGAAGGGGTTGGATTTCCTTGAGTTTCTTTGAGACCAATTTGACGGGCCTTCGCTCGCGGAAGAACTGGGCCGTAATAGCGAAGCGAACTCTTTACATAACATAAAGTGAGTCAACTTGCTCGATGTAGGCTTGCTCCTCTTGGCAGCCTTCTTCAAGTAGGCTTCTTTCTTCGATAACGCTTAGGAATTCCTAGAGACTGAGCAACTAAGTTGAATTCTATTTCTAGCTTTTTTGATAGCTATATATTTCGTAACTGGGCAGCCAGGTCGAGCGAACAATCGCATATGTAAAGGTGGGCGAAGACACCCGGCCTTTACTGAAGGAAGACTGTTGATCCCTTCGCCGACTCTCCTGTTGCAAACTTGTTTCATATTTCAAACTAGGGTTCCCATTTTTTTAGTGTAAAGTGAGCCTGAACGCACTTGCTTGGTTGCCTGTGTTGCTGTTTCAGCAGCCTATTCCCCATAAGGTTAAATCCATATCCCCATATCCCGAGCCTTGCTTATACAGTCAAATTACCCTCGACCTAGAGACGAGCGCGTTGAGCTTTTCAGTGCATTCCGAAAGAAGCGACAAACTTACTAAATAGAGGTGCAAAAAATAGCTTTTAACGCGCGGTTAGCAAGCCGGACCACAAACACAAAATTTTCTTCTCGTTAAGAGAAAGAAGTTCCTAATGACAACTGATATGTTGAAGCAGGGCGGTGGGCGAGACAGGAAGGAGCCTCTGAACAACCTGATGAACCGCGCTAAGTGTGCTTTTCTGGCGTCTTTGAGTTTATGTTATGAGCCAACCTTTTCTGATCCTAGTTTATAGTAGGGCAAAGAGTCCTATGCCCTCTATTCTGATGATATGGATTCGACTTGTCGGGTGATTTTTTAAAAGTGAGTTGTCCCTCTTCGGAGTCAAATTCTGGTTTGGATGCAGATGATACTGAGACATCGCCTGATGCTGAGGGATCCGGAGATTTTGTTTCAAGAGAACCTGGATCCTTTGGTTCGGGAAAAGTTGCTTCACGCTCTTGCCTCGGTTGCTTCGCAAGCTTGCTTGTCAGCTTGCTTTGCTCTAAGTTGACCTCTTACCTTGAAAAGGAGAGTTTCTGCTCCTCGACCTATTCTGACTTTTGAAAGGATATTAAACCCATGCCTTACGGGGTCCCCCGTGGATTTTTTTTACTAAATATTGTCTATGCCTACTTCCTTGTATTTGAGAAAGAAAAGTCAAGTGCTTTCTTTCATTGTCTATCTCGCCTAAGGTTTCTGTTTTGGTCGACTCTACGGTTGAAACAGTAGGTGGTGCTGCGTCTTTATGGTTCGGCTTTGGATGCCTCCGTTCAAGACTCACACTCCTTGGCGGACTGGAACTTAGTTGGAAAACTCAAAAGCTCTGGCTCGAGCTACGCTATGGCCCTTTGTGCAGCGGCATTTGCTTGCCCAGTTGCTTCTGATTTGACTTCTTCTTTTTGGCTATAGACCATATCCACACCCTTCTTGAACGGGGAGGAATTCTTATCCCACCCGCCGCCCTTCCTTGTGTCCGTAATTGATTGATCGGATGTTTGCTCCTAGGGCCAGCCCATGAAATCGCATTTGCTTCTTCCAATGAGAGATTTGACGTGAAAGCATCTTAAAGAGCTTTTATCATTAGGGACAGTGGCAATAGAATGAATATTCATACATCTTCTATCGGTCTTTTTTTCTGTCTCTCAACAAGGAAGGAAGGCATCCAGCTGAATCTGTAGGAAAGTCTGAAACAAAAGGCTGCAGCTTCCGATCCACAATCTCGAACTGGGGCGAATGAGGAAAGCTGCCTTCATAAAGAAAGACAGCTGGATTGAGTTCCACAGCAACACTCGATTCGTCACAGTCGATTTGTCCAACTGCCGAAATCAAGTGCTCAAATCTAGGGTGAAAAGACCTCTCTCTCTTTGATTTAACAAAAGCATGTATGTGGTTGTTGTCCCTCATCTCATTTCTTATTGTCCGGGAATGCAAGAGGGAAAGCCCTTTTTGTTTCATTTTTCTTTTTTTGTTCCCCGCTAGGGAGGGGATTCTCCTCACATACTGAGAGATCAACCTTTCCTGGGAGATTGACTTTCTTCCCTGTGCTCTCATATACTCCTTACTTCGAACTCGAATAAGGTTTTGAAAGAATGGCTTTTGTTCAAATCATCCGCAGCTAGTGCTTGAGAATGAGTTGCCGCTTTTAATGGTGTTGGAGGAAGAGAAGGGCTTCTGGAGCCTTTGGAGAGAGAAGAGGGGGAGGACAAGATAAAGATAGTTTTGGTAGCATCCGATTTGTAACTACTCGTATCAGCTCAACCAGTAATTAGTGCCTTTCGGAACTCTATTACCTTCCCTTCTTCCTTGACTGTTGATGCGACGGTAACTAGATATTTCTTTTGAATTGACACAATTTCAATTTAAAAAGGAAGTAAGGTAAGGCACTAGTCTCCTGTTTGAGAATAAACTGCTATTGAATCCACAGCGAGTCTTTCTCTTGTGAACGACTCCGCTGCAAGAAGAGTAAGCGCTCTTTTCAATATCCGGTGTGTTCGTAGGAGCTCTAAGCCTATCCGCTGTTGAATAACCGCCGGTGCACTAATAGGAGTAGACATTGGAATAAGAGCTGTTGTCGGACGTTAATCAGTAACCGGTGTGATGTTAGCAATTGAATGCGTATCGGCTGTGATCCTTTCTGCTGTGATTGAATCAGTAAGCGCGGGTACAGTAAGCGCTGCAGATCTGATCGTATAAATAATGACCCTCATTCGATCTCAGATGGGATGAATACAAAGGAAGGCAGGGAGTAGCACTAGTCTCAGGGACAAATGCCACAGAAGAAGGAGAAGTAGCTGCTCTCGAATGCCCTCTTGCTGTTCTCGAATAAGCTGTTGGGGGAAGAACCGCAGTAAGGACACTAGTCTCGGGGGCATGCCCAGAATCGGATTGATGGCAGAGAATGCGCAAAGTGACAAATGTGAGAATCAGCAGCAGGAGCAGTAGGAGGGCTTTGAACGAAAGCGAATAGTGCCTCACCTCACTTGCCTGAAAGCAGGAAGCATCATATTTGATTATACGAATACAAGCTGCTTGAGAATCATCTGTTGTCGCAATTGAATCAGAAGGAACTGCACATTCACAATGGCAAGAGCAAGACATTTCAAGAATGGGTTGTTCTCAGAGATGCTACATAAGCGCTGTTAGGACTAATCCGTATATAAGAAAGGATGCGTCAGACTTCAGCTGCACATGAATCAGCAACTTTTGAATCAAAGCGATAGGCCCCTGGTTCTATTAGTTCAATCAGATCTAGGGGATTTCCTGCTTTCCCGCTTCAATCGTGCAACTTTATCAAAGACCGGGCTAATTGCCCTAAGGCAAAGAACGGATGCCACTTGTCCTGAACAGCTAACTGTAATGTCTTTACCGATGCGCCCCTTTCTTGATTTAGGAGTTCGACACCCGGTTAAATACGTCTATAGCAGCAAATCCTTCTCACAGTCTATAGCCTTTGGCCTTGCTTTTCATAGCCTTATTTACCAGGAAAGATCAGATGGCATCTCTTAGCAAGAAGGTTTAGAATCCAGGTGGCGAGAGGGATGACTTTCCCAAGGAATGCTTACCGAAGCGAAATGTTAACGACTTGAAATCCCAAATTCCCCGGGGGGAAAGCGCAATCACAACTGTAGAAGCTAATCCTCTGACTAGCGGACTTCCATCTCAAGCAGCTACTTCTGTAAGACCTTGGTCAATCAGTTCCTTGCCTTCCCCAGCGTCGAAGGTGCGTAGCGCACTATTCGCTTTCAGTAAAGTAGTGTACACCGCCAACAAAGACAAGCAATACAGGGTCTTCAAGGAAGAGGTTAGGTCCCTAGCTTCAGAAGTGGCAGCAAAGCACTTGGCTAAATCATCATCGGCAGATCAAAGCGCAGTAAATAGAGTCCCAGGTGCAGGAGAGGGAAAGGTAGCAAGATCTCGGCCAAATTGACATAGGAGTGATTAGCGATTGGACAGCTTTCAAAGGCCTTAATCATATCCCTTCCTCTAAGGAGTGAAGTTTTGAAGGAGAGAGAAAGTTCTTTTCTCAAATAGTCCCGCTTCCTTGCTTCGAGGAGCATAATGCATAGTATAAGAAGGGACATAGAAGGAGCCGCTAGTAGTAGGATGCACAGAGGGACTTTAGCCTCATATTCATGCCCAGAGTAAACTGCTGGTGGTTCAGAAAGTGAATCAGATTCATCCTATAATAAGTAATAAGATGGTACGAAAGGGATTGATTGGGATTCATCGACATCTGAGATTCATTTTGAAACCAATGGCAGATCTTCCTCAATAGGAACTGAACTGAACGCTGGCATGAGGAAAGCTTTGCTACTTCTCAGTGCATGAGGAATGAAAAGCGGAAAGAAAGAGGTCAAGTCTGAACCGAAGGAGAACCCCAATGCGAAATCACATAAATAATCAAAGAAAAATGAAATGCCATTATTAGAGTTGGCCTATCATACTTGCTTGCTGCACTGAGATAAAGTTACTTATTTGAATTGCTTTATTATGGAAGATTATTGCTGCTTTGCTCAGGGGGACAAAGGAGAGAATTGGGTTCGAGCCCCATAGTCCTCGTGTGGTGAATGAAAAAAGCCCCCCTCTTTTGGGCTTTCTAGAAAAGGCGAAAATCAAATAATGAGGAAGAGTTTATTTGAGAAGTTATTGGTAATAATGGAAAATCTTTGGGAGACTCAGTCACATGTTTATAGGGAACTTCTTTCTGAAAGCGAATTTATAGAGATAAAGAAGTCCCTCTCGAATTCTACCTTTCAATTTTCCCCCATGTACCGCTCATGGATTCCAAAACCAAACAAACCCGGGCAACTGCGCCCTATTACACAACCCCACAAGGCCGATATTCTCGTAATGGATTCACTCTCTTATTTACTGAATTCCTTCTTTGCGGATCTCTTTTTAAAACAATCCCACGGCTTTAGGCCGGGTAGGGGTCCCATTACGTTCTTTCTTCAAGTCCATAGCTGGGGATTCCTTCTCCCTCAAAGCCTATTCTGATTTACTTTTGTCCTCGGGATTCTTTTTGGCATCAAGCCTACCCTCACATGCAGGGGATTCGATAACCCGGTATTCTTCCTCCTCATGGGCAAAATCGGATGCTTAAGCCAATAAGGTTGCACCTCTGTCTACCCTCTTTATTTGACTATGCATATGGATCTGGGGTAGTGCTAACTAATCCTTCTTGTTCTAACTCTTCTCTTTCTCTCTGCTTTGACTATGGGGATACCATGCCCATTACGGGATACGATGTGTCAAAGAGCGGATGCTGTCCATCTTCGGAGGAAGGATTTGCTGCTAAGACCGGATATGCCGAATCTGAGCTGAGAGATGCTAGGGCTCGATCCCAGACCAGGCTCCGCTCAAGGCGATGGATGACTATCACTTACTCTTTTCCCTACGACCGAGTGAGCAGCTGTTCTTGAATCAGTTGCATTTGATTTGGGAAGGTGGTCCCATATCGGTATTAAAAGTCAAAGTAGTTCCGGAGAAAGGCTAAATGGATTTAGGAGCGAAATAAGCCGGCTATCCCCTTCTTAATAGACGCTGGCCCCGGCACCGGCTCGGGGTAAATCAAAGTAGCAGCAATCAAGATACCGGGCTCAAGGCTAGATAGAAGATAGGCTATTCCTCTTACCGTACTTCCCGAGGGGAGGTTGAAAAAGGCTGTTACAGAAGAAGCTGCAGTCCTTAGGCCTCCCAAAAAGAGAAAAGTCTCCGATAAAAAGTCCTTACGCCGACATTAGCAGTAGCGCCAGTAAGGCCGACAAATACAAAGAGTGAAGGTGCGACAGCGCTTTTTTAAGCCCAAAGGCTAGTTCAGTCACTTCCGGATGAATAAGAGTTATCTTTCTCTGTCTCGACCGAAAGAACCTTAATCGAATGGCCAAGCTAAGAAGAATCGAATCATCGCCCGAAAGAAAGGGCCTTAATTAGGGCTTTCTTTCCTAGATGGAGAGAATCCGCAAGTAGGAATAAGAGCATTGGGGAGGGGCCTATCCGCAGTTGTCGACTCTGAACGAATGGTTTTATGTGAAGAAGAGGTGGTCACTCTTATAAAGAATAAGATCCCGTTACAGTTAGGAAAGCAAGGGCTATCTTTACTCTTTAGCCTGAGAGGGAGAAGGCTTCCCGCGTAGGCAGATTAGCAATCCCTAGTCTTCCATAAAGAGTATTGGACTTTTCTTTCTTCCCCTGCCCCTGCTCTCTCTTTCTATTCTAGTAGTCGCAAGTAGTAAGCAGGAGTCAGGGCACAAGAGCAGCCCGCAAAGCATTTGGTTGCAAGGCCTTATGTCCTTTCTTTGAATGAATCTTGAATGGGAACTATGGTAAGGGAACTGCTACTGGCCGCCTAGAACCGAAGCAGGCCTTTAGCTAGGAGACCATGTGTCAGAAGTCTATACTGGCATTTCCATAGGTCAAGCAAGTCTACTCATTAAATGAGTAGACTTGGCGTTGAACCTCCACTCCAGCTATACCCTCCCCCAAACCCGAGACTACCGTTATGCCTCTACTTACTCTCTTAAAGGCTAGAGGCAAGCCTCAACTTAGTTGGCACTTCACTCCCGACCAAAAAAACCTAACGCACTGTAGCATGAGAGTCGCAGGGGGTTAAGCTGAACCAGTCTCTATACCCGTCGAAGAGATGGATCCTCTGGACACCGAAGTTCGGGCGGCCTGTCATAGAAGGATGTTAGCAAAATCAGAAGAGCTAGAGGCGATCTTGCTCGGGTTGGTCAAGCGAACTGATTCATTTCATTCTTCGCCTAGTCTTAGCACCCGCACAGTAGAGGGGAAGAAGCATTCCCTTTCCGGCAAAACTAAGCGTCTTGCCGCTGGGTAAAGGCAATAGGAGGAGTGAACCCGACCACTTCGCGCTGAGGTTCATAAAGGTAAACCCGGCCTCCTTCATCCTCGCCCCAAAGCCAACGCATGGGTTTGGTGCTCTCCATTAACCGCTCAAATCTTGTGCTCAATGAGGTCCCGGTACCTTCTTCTTGCTTTGCTACCTGAGCCCTTCTTGTTTTTCTCCTTTGAGTCCTTCGCTTTGCCGCCCAAAGGATTTCAGTCCGGAGAAGCGGAAAGGGGATCGTCAACTGCCTGCCCATCAGTAGTGCACGGGGCTTTTCGAGGGGGTAACTTCTCCTTCTTCCATATCTGTATCCGCTTCTTTGTCGATCCTATACTGCCCAATCTCATTTCCTTGTTTGTGAGTCGGTGCTGCCGGGAGTCTCACTGCAGCCACTACTGAAGGTACTTCTATCAGCTTGTCACCAGCTGCTAGCCTTTCCACTCCCAATTAACCGTTTTGAAGACTGCTAGTAGCCGGAAGTGAGCTAGAAGTCCCACCCCTGCCTCCCGTCTGGTGAAGTTCTAAAGTTTCCTGCGGTGAAGTGACATTCCTGGCCATATCCCCTACGGGCTCATTGCTGTTCTTAGTACCAGAGGGATCCCCAAGCACAACGACCTTCCCCAAACCATCTTCAAGAATGGCCGCATCATCCATAGTCACCTTTCCTTTCCCTTTCTTCTTGACTTCAACCCAAACTTCAGACGATTTTGTTTCTTTATCTGTTTTCATCAATCCAGTTCCCTCTCGTGAAGTTTTTTGCTTACCACATCTTGCAATAGAGTGCCCAAAGACCCCACAAGTAGTACATTTCGCCGGTACCCACTCCAATTCAGCTTTGATAGTGATCCATTCCCCGTTATCACAGCGGGGATCAAACTCTTTAACCAACTCAGTGGATGCATCAACCTCCACACAAACTCTTGCATAACTAATCCTCTTTCTCCTTGCTGTGATCTTGTCAGTATGTAAATGGAAGGGGTTCCCAAAAGCACTAGAAAGATAACTCAAAGCCATGGGCGTCCAGAACTCCAGAGGAAGATTGTAGAGTTTCACCAAAATAGGAACTCTTTTCACATCTTCTTTGGACAGCGTTAGGTTGGGCTGCCATCGTTTGAGAACCAGAGTACTTTGGTTGCTTATTCCATTTCTTTCATTGATTGATTTCGTTTCCAATGAAAGAACTGAAAGATAAAGAGAAGGTTCCCTCTACTTCAAGGGGAATCGAAGAAGGCACTGAAAGAGATAGTGAAACTGGGGCAAGAAGAACTGAAGGTTCAAAAGATTTAATGATTGCTGCTGGTAGCCGGTCTGCCCGTCGATAAGCAGCAGCCACATCCACCCTTCTCAATTTCCTAGTTTTCTAAATCTCATCCTTGAGGAAGATAAGCAAGGTGTCTATCCGGGGATTCATTCCTATTCGAGAACCGCTTCACCGAAAACATGTGGCAAAAGCTGTCTTTGGCGGTCGAGGGCCTTGGAATTGGTAATTTTTGAATGACCTTTCCAATCAAGAAGAATAGTTCGCCTTTCTCTGTCTTTGAACTGTTTTCGAATGCCTTGAATTCCCAGATGGGTGGAGGACTAGAGAAGTCGGATGCCCGAATATAATATTCAAATGAAAAAAATCTGTGTTGTTCGACTTTGAACCGAAACCCATTCAAGAGCCCTTTTATTTGATATGTTATTTTTTTTTTTGCTCTTACTTTTAGCGATTCCATATCAACTAATGGAATCATAATAATAATTTAAATGAAAGGTTGAAGTAGTGCTTTTTTCTTAAATTAGATGATGTTGTTCTACCTATTTGTCTGCCGAGGAACGCAGTAGCTTTCTGGTTGAGTTGAGCGTATGTCTTTGACAAGATATTTATCCTCTGGTCTTATTGACTTAAAGCTGGGATCCTTAGACCCAGACCCCCACGACTATTAATAAAGCACTGCTCTTTCCTCACATCTACCTAACCAACAACGACTACCCTTAACTAAGTTAAGAAAGGGATGCCTTTCCCCTGTCGGGCCCACCGAAATGAACCTGACGCACTTTGGCCTAATTAGGGAGTGAGGCCCCTCAATAGTAAGTTGCTGCTACGTTTGCTGCCGTAGGAGGACTAAGGGCTGTCTTTACTCACACAGCCGAAAGATAAGATGCGCTACTAATGCGTCTCAACCCCCCAACACGCCAATACTCGCAACTGGTCGCACTAAGGAACAATGACTACTGACTACTTTGGCTTAAGGCTAGATAAAGACATTGGGTGTAATCGCTCTGGTTCGCTCAGATCCTGCTCTTCATTGAGTTGGCTTTTCCGGATGGTCCTCGCTTTGTCTAGACAGCGGTACAAGCAGTCCCCCCGTTGGAAGACCCATTTTCAATTTCATAACCTTTTTCTTTATATAAACTATATCCACTACACAGACTTTCCGATACAGAAAGAGAAAGATAAAAATCGCCTACCAAAAGACTTTTTTTCGATCTCCATTCTCTAACGAATATCTCTTTTCTAGTAGATCTATATTCTCTGGAAGATCCCCCTTATCCATCGGAAGATCATTATGAGAAAATGGGTGGAGAAAAATGAGCAACTACCATTTGCATAGACCAATCCTTGACCTCGATCGAATCCCCCAAGCTCACTCGAAAGCCCTTTTTCGCTCTATTCTATAAATGCTTTCGTCTTGGATAAATGCGTATTGAATTGCTTAAGAACGCGTATAAGTCGTTCTAACGCGATCTGAGAGGCTTCGTACTGTCCTTGTTGGGCCAGCCGTCTATTACATAATCTAAGTCAGTCCTCCCTGAAAGAAAAGAAGGGAAACCACTATTCTTTTAGGAATCCGGCTAGCCAATAGAAAGCCCTACTCGTAGAGGCCTTAAGCGAGCATTTAGTAAAAGTCAGTATTAACCTTGCCCTTGTTTACTTTTTTTGGGGCTAGCTAACCATAGAGAGGAGAGCCCGTTAAGGAATGGGCATCTGAACCGGGCCAAGCTCTTAGAATGAATGAGTACTTCGGGACTCTATGACTAACAATCTGAACTGGACTGGTAGTATCCGAATGCACTAAAATTTATTTATAATCGATTGATGCACTTTTCCTTTCCCGGGAAACTAACAAGCCGAACTTGTTAGAAGGCTGTTAAAAAGAGTTATAACCTACTTAATTAAATAGAAAGAGAATGTGGTGGTACCGCCAAAATATGGTCAAAGAATCATTCGTAGGTCTCGGAGTCTCGGTTTTATAGAATCGGAGCAGGCACCAACAAAGAATAGGTTGAATGAACCGGACACCGTACCTCACCCGAAATCCCGCTGCAAAAAAAAAAGGAAAGCACCTGCAGCGTACAAGCGGAGGAGTCTTTAGGTAGTCTTTCCCTATTTCCGAGCTTGGTTGGTTAGCTCCTTTCGTACTTGTATTGTATTTGCTTTTCGTTGACTAAACCGCTGACTGGCCGGTTTGCGAGTGATGAACCGATCTCGGGGAAAAGGTCAGACTTTATAAGTGAGTTCAGAGACAGAAGTGGTCAAGGGGCTAATTGACTCGCATGCTTACCGCGGAGCGGAAGTGAGTACTTAAGCGGACTTAGCCGCTGATTGAACTGATCTCGAAGCGGACCGGGTTGCGTCTACGGCGGGAAGGGTAGGATTTTGGTTTGTTGGAATCCTGGGGAAGTGGATGTAGTTCTGATTAGCCAAAATGCCCAAGTCACACACTGTAGAGTGGATGCCATTGACAACACTTGGAGTTGCTTTGTGTCTTTTGTATATGGTGAAAACTGCCATGTAAGGAGAGAGGATCTTTGGCTTGACATTGGATGCCATGCTACTATTGTTGAGGGTAGCCCTTGGTTGGTTGCTGGGGATTTGAATGCTATCAGAAATCAGAATGAAAGTATTGGGGGGTCGACCGTGTGGCCTAGCTGGATGGATGAGTTTAATGTCTGCATTGAGAATGCCGAGTTAGATGATTTGAGGTATGGGGGAGCTTTCTACACCTGGTCAAATAGAAGAGAAGATAGTCCTATCCTTAGAAAGCTAGATAGAGCTCTGACCAATATAGAATGGGAGAACACCTTCCCAGGTTCTGAAGCACTATTTTTGCCTGCAGGGGTTTCTGACCACTCTCCTATGATCATTAAACTTGCAGATATGCCCAGGAAAAAAAAACCATTCAGATTCTATCATTTTTGGGTGGATCACCCTCACTTTCTGACTTTGGTTGATGAGGTTTGGAGAGGGGAAGCTTCAGGTACTCCGATGTATCAGCTTTGTACTAGGCTGAAAAGACTCAAGAAGGAGTTAAAGAAGTTGAATAAGGATCAATTCTCTGACCTGTCGAATAGGGTACTACGGGCTAAAGAGAGGATGGAGAATCCCCATAAACTTGTCCAGCAAAACCCGTTAGATGGAAACTTGTGTAAAGAAGAGGCGAGTGCAGTCAAAGAGTATGGTGATCTTAGTAGAGCCGAAGAGAGCTTCTTCAAGCAAAAGTCACGGGTGCAATGGCTAAACTTGGGGGACTATAACACTAAATTCTTCTTCAGGGCTATGAAGAATCACCAAAGCAAAAATAAGATCATGTCAGTGTGCAAGGAAGATGGGACAAGAGTAGAGAATCCTACCGAAGTCAAGGAAGAAATAGTGGGGTTTTTTCAGAGACTACTTAGTGAAGTGCCATCCAACACGCCTATCAATCAGGAGGTGCTTAGGAAGGCCCCACCTCGAAGACTAACCCCTGACCAGTGCAATGATCTATTGAGAGGGGTTACTGAGGGTGAAATAAAGGATGTTCTCTTCTCTCTGAAGGATAACAAGGCACCAGGCCCGGATGGATATAATGCTCTATTCTTTAAGAAGGCGTGGGGTATTGTTGGGAACGATGTGGTGAGGGCTATTAAGTCTTTCTTTGCTTCAGGATGCTTGCTGAGGGAGGTCAATGCAACCGCAATCGCACTGATACCCAAGGTACCAAACCCTACAAAATTGAAAGACTATAGGCCTATATCTTGTTGCAATACCATTTATAAGTGCATTTCCAAGATCATTGCCAATAGGATCAAGCCAGTCCTGCCCCACCGCAGATGTAAGCAGCAAACGGCATTTGTTGAGGGAAGGAGAATTGGGGACAACATTCTGCTTGCCCAGGAATTGTTAAGGAATTACCACAGAGATCAAGGAACACCCCGGTGTGCTCTCAAGGAAGGAAGCCACTGATTAGAAATTGCACGAGTCTAGTTATAAAGGGGATTCCGCAGAAGGAGGAGTGGGTCAGATGGGGAAGGTAAAGAGAGAGTCTATTGAGCCACTTGGCACGGGATTAGTTCTGTGGCAGAATCAGTCGAAGTTCCAATGGAGTGATCGGTAAGTCCTCACTGAAGGAAGTCAGTAGCGAACCATGAGAGTCAGTAATTTTCTAGGGAATGTATTTCTCTGAAGGAAGTCAAGTATCTATCTAGTACTACGTGAGCCAGTCAACTGATTTTCTCACTCTTTCTAGGGTCCGGCAACCCTATGAAATGTGTTGTGTTTTCTAAGCACTTCATGTTCTGGTGAAATATCTGAGCTTCATCCGAGACTTCCAATGCGGGTGAACCAGCCAAATTGGAATAAAGAAAATGAATAGGAATAGAAAGGTGTACTATCGATCAATGCCCGAGCCCAGCTAACATACCTAATGGGATTACAGAAATAGGCTATAAGAGATGGAAAAATTTTGTGGTAGGGTATTTCCTTGACCGAGCACTCCCTTTGAATCTTGTGAAAGAATGGGCTTCTAAGACTTGGGAGCAAGCTCTTGAAGATGTCATGCTCCTTGATAATGGCTTCTATGTTTTTAAATTGAGGAGTGAAGAAAATTGCAATGCTGTCCTAGGCGTAGGACCATACCATATAGCTGGGAAGCTTTTGATTCTTAAGAAATGCCAACCAACCGGGAGAGCATCTCTCCAAAAGCAGCTTTGCTAGTATCCCAATATGGGTTAAGTTTGATAATGTTCCTCTGGTTCTGTGGACACCGGAAGGAATGGAATACCTAGGAAGCAACATTGGGAATCCTCTCTACTTGGATAGTACCACCAGTACAATGAGGGTCTCTAACTTTGCTATAATTTGCATTGAAATTCAAGCTTCTTTCGTCGACACGCTGGATGGCGGAATGATAACCCGTGGCTGTGGAACTTCGGATGGTGGCGGAGACTTTATGATCTTGGAGGCCGGATTCACCAAATTATGCGGAAATGGCAATGCTGATGGCGGTGGAGATTGTACTGTGGTTGATGGTGCATTTCTGGCCTTCATCTTCTCAAGTGGAACAATGTATTGCTTTATCTAAAAAGAAAAGGAGTCTTCGTCGAAGATGTCATCATACACGCATGCTGCCGTCTGCTTCTGGAGGTTCCTGTCTTCAACCATCGACTGTACTTGACATGTGGGTGCTTCTATCGGCCTTTGTACTTCCACTGTAGTAATGCTTTGAGCCTTTCTCACAATAAGCGGTTCCTGGACCGAAGAATTTCCATTCTCTGGTCTGTTTACATAATGCTTGGTGATCAAACTGGACGGATGAACCTGCTGATGCCTGACAATGTTGGCTGAAGTATTCTGTTGAACTGCCGGTTTCTGGTAATACAATCAAGCGGTTGAATCGCTGGCTGAACAGGCTGCATAACAGGCTGCACGACCGGCTGCGCCTGCCCTCTGGCGTTGACTCCTTTCTGATTCGGAGTTGCTGACTGCAATGTACTGACTTGGTCCACATTTGCGGTCTTTCTGATCTGCCCTTTTTCAAAATCTCCTTCTTTGAAATTCACTCCTCATTAAGAAAAGCACTTCATCATAGCCGATAGCAATCTACGAACCCTTTAATGGCTGTCCCAGCAAGGACAGCGAGAATGACCGCAGAGAACAAGGCGGGGAAGCTCGCCTACTATTCCAACCCCCAAGAACCAGTGAAGGCGACGTCTCATGGTGGCAAAGAAAAAGAGGAAGCGCTCTTGTTGCGCGGACCCCACAATAAAGAAAGATGGAACACAAGAAGCTCAGTAGCAAGCCGTCTCATAGTCACCACTTGTCTGTCGTTTCAAGCTTCCAAAACAAGCAGAAAAACAATATACCGTTGTTCTATGCCCGGTTCAGCAGCTCGAAGTTAATCTTTGTTGTTTGCTAGAGGTACGATAGGACGGAGAGAGATCCACTGATAAGGCGGTTTTGGTGACATTTCTATTCTGTACCAAAACCATCTGTCTCGGTTCTGACCACAAGGCGAAGCCAAAAGGAGGGCATTTCTCAGCGGAAGAGCGCTATACGTTCCACATTTCTCAGCGACAGCGGAAAGAAGACCAATAAGGTGGGATCCGAAGGCTCAGTCCCTCAAAGCGTACGGGGAGGGTCGGCGTTGTCAGAAAGAGGCGAAGCCGAGAAAGCAGCGTGTACGGTACGGGTTTCGGTAGTGATCTACTTGATCTGGTAAGCTTAGGTTAGTGGAGGTTAATCTCGACAGGTTTCAAAGCTTCAAGCTTACAAAACAAGACCTAAGGAGTTTGGAGCCCTTGAGTTCTCCGCCGGTAATGGGAAGATGAGCTTCTCCATTGTAATGGTATCTGCTCGAGGAGCCTGTCCCTGCCTGCTTATCCAGACCAAACAGCAACCTTAGGTCCTTCGGGCTGAGGCTCAAGGCGGGAATCAAGGGTATGGGTTCAAGTCTACTTACTGGGAATGGGATCCCGTAAAAGGGCACATGACGAATGGGACCCCCGCCAATGGCATATGAGATGTGGATGATGGAGCTGGTTCGCGTAACTGGTACGTGTATAGAATCTTGCATCAAATAAGGAAATTCTTGTTCGCTAAGGAGTCTTGGTTTAGCAATTTTTCAATCATTAGTGGTTAAGTTGTTAAGGTTCATGTGGATTGGATTAGGAAGTTCGACTGAGCTGTGACTTTCATTCAGTTAAGGGAACTTCTCCCTAAGAACTTTGGGAACGGCTTTGGTCGAGTCATCTTTTGCTTCCATCGTCGGCTGAGAAAGCCTTTGGAGGGAACAGTGTTTGCTGGGAGGAAGCACTCCTTCCCCGTTGTAGCCATTGCACCTTCGTATTTGGCCTCCTCTTGTTCGTTTGTAGCTTCGGTAAGGTAAGTGATTGTCTGGAGAGGCTATGGCTTGCATTCCGTTAAGGGGTATATATGTCTTCCTTCGCTCGTCCTTAACTCGGAATCCCGGATTTCATAGTCTCTTTTCTTTCGTAGGAATGCTGTATGAATCCTCGTTTGATTGTATCAAGGCTCGGCGGATATTGTCCTTTGGTAGTAGGGCCTGAGGTTCTGCTCTGCCCTAAATATGTATTATTGGTCCAACTTCTAATAAAAACGAATTTTCATCTGTTTCGTGTCTGTTAGAAGGTGTAAAATGCAATTTAAGGAAAGAGAATGTCAATGTAACTGGTTTTGTTGGATTGTCCTAAGGAAATTTCCCCCTGTTAGTTTGATGCTTGACTTGACACTTTCTATATCTCTATCTGTAATGTTTAGTGAATTGCTGGATTGAAGATAGGGAATGAAGCTGTCAGAAAGTCTTATTAACTGTCTTGAGTAAGTGCTCCTGGCTTAGGTTATCTTTGCTTGTGCCTGTGTAAGGTGCTTGTCCTTTGATGAAGAGGAACGGATCTGAATGCGGATAGGAACGGAAAGACTGCAATTACACCTTCCATATTTGGAAGCAATTTCTATCAATTGATTTTCTACTTCCTTGATCGAACATGTAAAAGAGGTGAACCAGGTTCGACTACTGTCAGGCTATATTTCACGGTGGACAGAATGAGGGGGACTATTGATCGAAAGATGTTGGAATGCACGGGACAGGAGAAACTCCTCTGAATGGCAAGCTTGAGTTTGAACCTGGTCTATCTCATTGGTTAGCCAGTCCCACAGACAGAAAGAAACTGAGAGAAAATTCGGGCGAGCAATTCCGAGATTATGAGCTCTTCCTATGACTACGAGCAGTAGCAGTAGCTGTGGCCAAGACACGAGCAAGAAAATAGCCATTCTTTCGCACCTTCTGAACTGGACACCTTTCTGACATCAAGGCAACTCCAACTACCGGAAACTGCCGTTACATTAGCTCGAACATTCGAGTTAGAGATGAAAAGGACCGCCCTTCAGCTATCAGAGTATCGCCCTCCCTTAAAGAAATTGAATTGAGTCAGTGACCCCGTCCCCTATTAGAGAGGAAGAGTTCCGTTGTGTCCAGTCATCGTCTATTCAACTCAAAGAACTTGACTTTCACTTCTAGTTTGATTAGCATAAAGTGCCAGCTAGGCCAGCTATTAGTTCCACTGCTTTCCCAAGAAGGGGATCAGACTCTTCAGCGGCAAAGAATGCGATCAAAGGACCCTATGAATACTACTAGCCGTAGCTGTGGTTGTGGCCAAGAAGCAGGCAGGGAAAGAGCTGTCCTTCTTTAAAGGAATTTAGTCAGGGAGAGAACCTCTATTCCATGAATCAATAAAGCAAACTCAAAGTCTGGCTGTGCGAGAGGCCAATATGACTATATATATCAGTTCTTCGCCTTGGAACATCACTTTGATATAAAAGATTTGACCATCTCTCTTTTGAACAACTGCTCAGGCAGGAACCAAAAAACCCAGCAGTTGAGTACCGAGAAGAGGCTATCCGGGCGAAGGTCTTCTTTCGACGCATTCTGAACCTGAAGACTGAATGCCCGGTATGACATCCAGTAGAAGCTCAGGGACGGATTGAACAGCAGCTGTTAGGGAAGCTAAGGATCTCTATCATTGGTTCATCAGAAGCCATCAAGCACGAAAGCAGCAAGGAGTGTGCTAGTGAGTCCCAAGCGAAGGAAAGAAGGACATGAGAGGCATAGAGAGGACTCACGGACAAGACACGACTCAGACCCCGGCAATTTGATCTTCATTGGCCTTGCTGTCCGCAGATCGGTTACTCTCCTTTGAAGGTGAAGCCCGTTTGAAGGCAAGTCATGGTATCCGGGATCGGACATCGAAAGGGAAGGCGAGGTTTCAAAGTCTATTAGGGAAGCGGGCCCCTACTGGTAGTGATACCCCGATCTCATGGATGAAGGCTAACGTTTTCTATTGGAATAGAGGGATGTGCAGATCAATTCCACTTTTCACTTTGCCATCTAGAGATAGTTTGCCGTGAGTTAGGATACGGAGTTGGAAGAGAATGCCAGTATATCAGTTCATCTTCATCAAAGGCCAAGGGCCAAGAGAAGCTCAATCGAAAAGAAAAAGACTTCTGCTATTGATTGTATACATTCTGCATTCAGAAAGAAGCCATTGTTGATCTATCCTCAAAGGTATAGGGCTTATCCTTGGTCGTCATTAATATAGGTCTATGATCAGCCCTTCCAAGTAGTGGGAGGAATGGATTCAAGTAAGATAGATTCGTTCTCCATGAATCCTTCCTGGTCCTTCCCAGATTCTACTCCCTGTTG
>JARVXP010000372.1:187500-197500 GCA_029856935.1 Cyclocarya paliurus
CTGTGATTGTGGTATAGTTCCAGCATATCATAAGTGACCTTCGCCAAGGATCTAGCAAGCTGCGATTTCCTTGTTGGCGTATAGAGATAGAGAGAGCCACAACAAAGAAAGGGCCTAGTATGGTCGTATGTCCTTAATTCTCGTATTAATTAGGACAACCCCTCAACTTGAACCTTTAACGTTGTTCTAACGCAACGCCTTGCTGTAATGTATTTTTTTTAATAAAGTCAATGTATGTTAGTTACTCTGCCTTTCATGTCGGTTCTCTTTAATGCTTGTTGTTGTTTTAAGGCCGTTGCTTGCTTTCAAGGTCAACGTCATTTAATTAAATAATACCCTGGGAAAAACTAACATTTCAAAATTTAGTAGTAGCTCTTCCCGAGCTGCTTTCTTACGCTAAAGCCAGCCGAAAAGCTTATCGCTAGGCCTGGCCTGGTGATTAGTCTAAAGTAAAGAAAGCGCGATTAGACTGTGAGGTGCAATATCTGCCAATAGTTGTGCATTTGGAACTATTGCTAAGCAATAAGACCAACAACAAGCGAATGATCGGGGGGGCTACTCTACGGACTTAGTTGCTTCACAACCGGGTTCTTTCACTCGATAGAAATTCTAAAAGTGTCACACACCACAAGGCAATAAGAAGAGAACTATTCAATAAATAAATCTATCTCAGGTGGGATTATAGAAAGACTTTAGAAATGACTTCTCTGTCGGTTACGACTAAAAGGCCTAAATACTGAGGGATAAAAAGAAGCGTAATATTCAAACTGTTTGCGTGCCTCGTCTGCCTTAGACGAGTCGTATGCTTTGTTCATTTCGTAGGCATCGAGTGCGTATACCTAAGAGTACTCATATGCTTATGCCCACTTTGAATGAATAGGAGGGAAGGGCCTATACAGATTCATCCTGTAAGGACGCCTTTCAGCTTTCCAGTTTACCCAATCAACGCCCTCCATCTATTCCCCATCATAGCACTTGGAATGACTTCCACAGACCTCCATAACGGCACTCTTGCCGAGAAAGCCCTTCCACATCATCAAAGGAACTAAAGCTTTCACTGACCCCACAGGCCTTTTTTGCTATCACACGAGAAGAATTCCTTATCGCCAATGATGCTAACCATACCTTCACTTGCCTTAGGTGGTGGGATAAGAGATGGAGACTGGAAAAGGCTTATCGACTGCATTACTATTTTCATACCACACTGATGCTCTATGTCATTGAGGGTGCTGATATTGTGACCATGGACTGGTCTACACCTTTCCTTTTGAGAGTGTAAATGCCTGGCTTGATTTCAAAACCTATCCGCCCCGGGGCATTGGGTCTGCTTTCTATCGCCCTCCTCCTTCGACCGCTTCGTTGCCCTTCTAGGCTGCGTCGACTCGTTGAATACCCGAGTTGAATTGCCCTGGATCAGTCCTATACTAGGTCACAATCGACCCATAACTTATAAATCAAAGACAAAGATCGAAGTCGAGAAGTTCATCGCTCATGCCCCCGGAAAGACTTCGAAGACACACACAAGATCTTCCCCCCCGGCTCGCGATCCCCAATGTGGCTTTCCTCACTTCGGTAAGTTACAAGGATGAATGCAAATAGCAAGGCGCTATGCTGCGTGAAGTGAGACTGGCTGCCCTAAGTTAAGTACTTCCTTATTATATTAATTAATGATCTTGCTCAGTAGGAGGGCTTTTCCCCTCTTTCATAATGTCGCGAGAGGGTTTCCCCCTTCTGTGCAGCCTGATTCTATCTCTGGAAATGAGGGTGCCCTCGATTGACATTTATAATCGAATAAGGAATCCTTCCATGGATGAGAAGGGTGAGTTACAGACTCCGTTGGCTTTCGCAAGGAAGCATCTCGAAAGTTCCGCAATCTATGGTTGATGCCTCACTCGAACTCTATCCCATTCCCTACTCGATTCGATGCTGAAGCTACTCTGCCTTTCGGAACCAAAAAAGAAACCCGGGCGCTTGGGAAGCAATGCAAAACCTGAATAAAGGAATCTGCTTTCCATCTTTGAGCGAAAGAGAAAGAGATCGCCCATCCACTCCGCTCTTTGGTATGGGTAATAAAAATTTTGTTAGGAGAATATTAAGTGGTATGTCTTCCTTAAGCGAAACTCTAATGCTCCTGCTTCGGAATTAACTTAAACAACTTAAGCTCCGGTGGCGGAACCGGTTTTGAAATCAAATGCATTCCTCCTGTAACCAAAATGGTACCTCGAAGACCTGGAAGCACACATTCAACCGGAACATCCACTGATCGATAAAACCTCCCAACAACCCATAGAATACGCCTTGAAATCGGCTTAGAACTCAAACCGGTATACCCGGCCAACAACAAAAGAAAAAGAAGCTGTCAGTAGAAATAGAAAGAACACGCCACTTAGACCTGCTACGATACATAGAATGGCTTTTAGAGTGACGTCGAAAATCTGGGAATTCAACGAGGTAGGAACGAATTGGAAGAACGCGCGAGGAATCGAGCTGCTGACCTTCGCAAACTCCTAGATTTGATTTGTACTGATTCTATCCAAATCCAAATAAAGAGAACTGGAAAGGGGAGCGATGAACTGAACCCCAGGCCCGGGCTCGTGAGTATCCCAACCAGAAGCAAGGCTGGGATACTCGCGAGTATGGCGCTCTTTCGAGGGGAAGGGCGGTGGGCGGGGAGAAGGAAAGGTTGGCTTTGATTCAAGATGTTGACGTAATAGAAGGAAAAGTCCCTTGCTTAAGCCACAGGGCTAGATCGGGCTCAACTCAAATACCAGATATCAAGATCCAAGGCATACTTTACTCCCGAAGGGAAGGAAAAAGAATGCCCTCTCCAACTACAAATGGGGGGGACTTAGATTTACAGGGGTGAAAGCCCTCTTTTCCATACGGAGATCTAGCCATAAAAGGAAAATTTTCCATGGTTCTTTTTGGCTCTTCATGAAAGATTGTTGGTAAGCCTACCATAAGACTGACAAGAAAGTCCCAGGCGCACCTGAAGAGTTCTAACTAACCACCCCTATAAACTTGGTTGGCCTGCTTCTTCTCTGCCCTATCAAAGACTTGCAAGCAACCTTGCCTATTCATCATTTTTTCAGGAAAGGGAATATGCCTCTACTCATTCATGTCCCTCCGAGAATGGAAGTGCCGCCGCCTCATGTGGCTTACCGGCTTGCTTGCGCCTAGAGAATTTCTTGAAGTGAGGCTTCGCTAGCATCGGGATTGACGAGCTTGCCTGGCATTCAGGTTTTTCATCCAGTCTTGCGTTATTAGCATTGACTCTTGCGAAGAAAGAACCTCAGAAACGGAATCCCATTTCTTTCCTCACTCAAAAAGACTCACCAACCGGCCGATCGCTTCGCTTGTCCCATACCGGAAGTTTTTACCTACCCAACTGGGACTTTCCGGGCATAAAACGTTAAGGTGCTCCTCCGCATGGTTAAGCCTACTCCTCAATAAACATCTCATCCACTGAGGATCCTACTCCTCGTCTTCCTCCATGAGGCTACTACTCGACTCGGTATATTCGTACTGTTCGGACTAAACTCGGACTGATCTACTCATGCTGGACCGACTGTGCAATACCAACAATGGAGCACGCCGCCCGTCCACGGAGGCATGATGGTAGGAAGGCCGACCGACCACTACATAAAGCCAGCCTCAAAACTCTGGGACCAAAGTCAAAGACAGAGGAAAGGAGCGCAGCCACTATGACTGCCGAGGAGGGACCCTTATGACTGGCAAGGAGTTCCTCTTAATCACAGGCCAAGATCAGAGAAGTGAACCTGATGAATGGCCAGCAGGGAAAACTATGACTTTGAAGGCCGGTTGAAGGCAAGGAAGCGGAGAAGAAGAGCGGAATGCCACTCCACTCGATCGGAAACAGCCTTTCCTTAGATACGAGATTGATTGAGTAGGGTAGGGATCAGAGCTCCCCTCCCACTCTTCCTAAGACTGAGGCGAAGAGAAGCAGGGCGGAAGCTCGACCATCCATCGGCTTCGGATTGTTTTTTTGCTAAGGAATCAAACTCAAAGTCTGGCTGTGCCCGAGCAAGGGCTTTCTATATGCAATTGATTGAGTAGCCAGCACCTTCGATTGAAAGGGGAAGAGTTCCGGCTGTTGCTGTCATAGTAGCGGAATGCAACTCCCACTCAACTAGCCGGAGATGAGATGGAGAAGACTCCTCACATCAAGCAAGTCAGCCACCTAAAAGCATGACTTCTCCCATTCGATGGCTTGGCTTAATGGACGAACGAAGAAGGAATGGTCTCCTAATGGTCTAGCTCCCGAGCCCATGAACCATGAAAGACAGCTAGCTGGCACAAACGGCTTCGTGTGATCAGTCCGGGTAAAGCCATCAATGAAGCCCAACTCAAAGCATTAGGTTTCCCATTCTCTTGCAAGAAGGCACAAAAGCAAGAGTCCAGTCAGAAGATTAGCTCCATCTCATGGAGTAGGGTGAACAGTCGATTCATGTCTTCTATCTCCCCTCGGGAAAGCACTCTTCCTTCAAACGCTGCTTCCAGCGGGGTTGAAAAAGCTTCTACGGAACAAAAAACCCCAGGAATTGAGTTCTTCTTCTTATGGGGAAGAGTGAACACTATGACTGGTAGGGCCCCCTCCTTATCTGAGTTCGCACCTGAGAATCGTATCATCAAAAAGACATTGACTGGACTTGAGAGCATTCTCATTGAGTAGGTATGAGCGATCCCCTGCCAATAACTTGACTTTGATTTCACTCTGACTTGCCCAAATCTATGAATTGCGTCATATAAGGATCAAGAGAGATGACTTTTGTCATATCGATCATCAGTCAAAGGGGCGGGTTAGGCGAGGCAACTAGCCCATCCTTGCTAGAACAATTGACTACCAGACTTGTATACAAGAATCAAAGAGAAAGGGGCTCTATCGATGAGAGCTTAGTTGAAAGACTCTGTATGGGATGTTCTTTCTATAGAGTGATAAACGGAGGAATCTTGCTTTCTAAAAGCCATAGTCAGGCAGAAGGCAGTGTGCAGTCAGCCAGTAGATGACACCAGAGAGGGATTTGTCAAAGCACGGATAGGAGCTCTACCACGATATGATCTCTCTCATTGAGAAAGCGCTATCAAAGCCGCTGTCCCAATAGCTTCGTTCAGAAGCGAACAACCACTAAATTGCTTGTTAAATGGAGGAGCGGAAGGGGCCAAGTCAACGACTGAGGCCAGAAGGTATGTGAAAGTAGAAGCCAGGGACAGAGAGAGCGGAGGAGAGGACTGATTGAATGAATGTCATTTCACGCTGATAGGAATGGGGGTTCTCCCCGTATATTCTCTTTCTCCTGTCTTATTGATCAATGGTGTGCCATGAGATGCTTCGCCCGGAGGATCATTCATGGTGAAGGAAGATCCCAACATGATCTACTCGGTCAAGTCTGATTAAAGCACTCCAACCAACCCAACAAAACAAGCAACGGGTACTACTGGAATGAAATCGGCATCTAATTTCATTTGGGTCGGGATCCAATTCGCTTATAGAAGAAATGGATTGATATGGATTTTTCCCAGCCGCATTGTCATGAAGAGGAAGTGAGATGATGACAAGTGAACCTCTCCTTTAATCTTCCCTAAGAAGAATTAATACAGTGAACTAAGATCCAGCTGGCAAATCAAAGTGTACCCATGTTCTAACAAATGGCTTGTTAAATATGACCGGAGCAACGCGGATCCACATCTGACCGAGAAAGATTTCTATCTCGGCCATAACTAACAGGTAATCAGGAGTTTCAGGAGGATTACCTAAAATTACCCCGAACCTAAAATAATCAAGTGTCGTGAAATGCATGTCAGGCTAAACAGGAAAATCAGAATAAATTAGCTGGAGTTATAAACAAATAGGCTCATCAAGGGGCATTAGCTGCGGGTCGATCATGAATAAGGTTACCTCCATTGGCTGGGGAAGATGATTCGGCCGGATACGAATGAACGAGAAATCGACCTCGATCAATTCAATTCATGCTGCCAACTCTTTGCCACAATGGCTATCCGGATATCTATCTGGGGCTATAACCTATTTCTCGGCTAGCGGCATGAACCATTGAATCAGGTAAGGTTTTCGGGTGCTTAGGTCGGCCGATAGAAATTGTTTTCGGTTCCGAAGGGGATGGGCGGTCACTCATCTATGATAGATCGATGAAAGGCTTGCTGTTTGATCTCAAGGAAACTTAAGGAGGAATAATAAGTAAGTTGCGAGTACTTGGTTGTATTGTATGGTTATGGTTAAGGAACGAATAAACTAGGTTATATACATTGCGGGTTGAACCCCTTTCAGCTCCGCCTTCACTCCTGGCTCACAATGGGAATCTGCCCAATGTTCGTTTGGCAGCTCAGCTCTATACTTGAATGCTTCACTAGCGTCATCTATTTCCGAACAGGTGCAGGCGTTCACATCTGGATTCGTATCTAGCTTCGGATCTGGAGAGACATGAATGGATGCTGGAACGGGTCCCGAGTCAACTGCATGCGTACTGCTTTTATTTTGGAGCTTGGCTTTTCAGCCGTAGCTTGCTGCTCGCTTCGGATCGATCTGTGCCCGGCCATGAATCAAAGATTCCTCCTGGCGAGGAGGGCCGAGCCGTGAAGGAAACAGCAAAACGCGGTTGTTTGCTCTCAGTCTCAGCCTCCTTATCAGAACAGAACGTTCCTTCCGCAAGGCAAGGCCGATCTCTTTCGTAGCAGCCAAGGATGAGTTCGATCCATTAGGTTCTTCGATTTGTTCAAAAAAGAAACGAGAGACAAGTCAAAAACAAAAAAAAAACAGCAGCATAGCATATCAGAGTGTCCTTCGTTTCTCCAATTCTAGGGTCTCGAAATAAAGCTGGTCGCGTTGCTTTAGTTCGATGCCCTTATGGTGTTTCAGTTTCAAAAATTCCTGAAAATAATCGCTTTGCATTATGTTTGAAGGAGATTCATGGCGGTCTTGGCTCAAACTTTTTTAAATACCACAGAGAGCTCTATGATGGAATTCATATTTTTCGAGTTTGAAACGAAGAATAGAATCGAGCTCGTTAACTGAAATAAATAAAAGCGGATCCTCGCGACCATAGCATAGCAAATTAGATTATATAAAGAAATAATCTGCTCACGGGTCGAAGAACACAGTTCGATGTTTATAAATGACCGGAATCTCTTTTCGAATTCTTGAGGTGGACTAGTTTCGAGCCCTTCTCGAACAAATTGAACCGGGTCTTGGTCGGGCTGACTCAAATACCAGTCCAGAAGCCATAGTTCTGCAGGAAGAACACCAAAAATGATGATATTGTGAAAAAGGAGAAAGGACACTCGTAGAAAGACGAAAAAAATTCAAATAATATTAAAAACTTCGATCACATCATCCTGAACTTCTGATCGTATGTCGTACAGCTTTGCTGGTGCTGTGGGTGTAAGTCCTCTAATGTCAGCTCTCTGGAAGGCCAATCGAATTTCTGGCCGTAACTGCATGATCGATCGATTTATCTTGATCGATCTCAAGAAGATTCCCATGTAGATCTATGAAACTACAGCCGAACCAAATGCTTTCTTCTGCATTTTACAGGTCGTTCGGCACTCCATCTTCATACCAGTCTAGCATCACTGACTTGTTTGTGTCGTCGAGATGGTGGGATCTATCAAAGTGGATCTCCTTCCCATCCTTCGGCGATACGTGCCTTGGGTTTCCACCATCCCCCTTCGCCAGGGGATGAGTTGGGCGCCTACCTGGTTTTTAATCCTATATATGATATGATGAATGATCAATTGGGCGAGATGTCTCGGCAGTTGGGGCGGAA
The DNA here is from genome assembly GCA_029856935.1 of Cyclocarya paliurus. NCBI lineage: Eukaryota > Viridiplantae > Streptophyta > Magnoliopsida > Fagales > Juglandaceae > Cyclocarya > Cyclocarya paliurus. The sequence continues at coordinate 195,300 of JARVXP010000372.1, forward strand.
GTATCGACGAGTTCGTTCTTCCTTTCCCGCTTTAATGTTCGAGATGTCTTCTTTTCTTATGCCCACCTCCTGCGCTTTATTCACGCTCGAGGGGAAAAATGGTCCTCTGGCTGGCATCTTGTGGCCTGAGAGAATTCGGTATGCCTGGGACCCTAACAAGAAATTGTTTTGTTTAGTGCTTTCGATCTTGACTTCTTTGAGTCTAAGATCGGTCCAGTGCTACCTCTTCTCGATTTGCCAATGGCATCCGGAAGGTTAGGTCAGGTGGTTGAAGGAGGGAGTAAGCGGAGGATATTCGCTATTGGTAACTACATCAATCAACGGTTGCTGAAGCCGGTTCATGACTGGCTTATGGAAGTGCTCGCCCGTATTCCTATAGACGTTCCATCAAACAGCACCTCTTGATAGGTTAGTTGGGAGTTCGACCTCTTATTCCTTCGACTTGAAGTCGGCTACAGATAGGTGGCAATTGTACTTCCTCTTTGAGGTATTTCAGGCCTTCTTTGACCGCTCATTCGCGCCGGCGGTGGTGAACTCAGCACTGGCATTTAATATCTTTGAAATGCCATTTGTTCGAGGGAAGCCATCTTCTTCTTTTTCCTTGCGGTCTCGGTTCATGAATCAATCGATAGAAACGAGATTCTTCCGCTGAAAAATCACTGGAACATCTCTTTCTTCCTGGTTTCGCATTCATTGATATCCACAAGTAATGGTTTGCTATCATCCAAGGTCCTCCAGTAAGAGGTCGAGCTTTAAGTCCCGGAAGCTTCAAAGACAGGAGACCCCTTCACTTTACTTGGTACCCAAACTCTATCAAGTGGTCTTTTCCATAAGGTAGGGGTTGAGAGCAATTTCATCGATTACCTATCCCATTAATCTTGCTGAGATCGGTCCGAACCAAGGAATCCCTTATATATGATGCAAGTTCCTTCCCATTCTTCTCTTCTCCCCAGCTTCCATCATCTATTCGTTTGGGGGGACCTTTCTTGCCTTTAGAAATTTGATGGAAAGAAAGAGAAGCTTTTTCCTAGACTCAGTCTCATTCGAAGCTTTCAACAAAAGAGATTATCTTCATCACGAGATCCGGTCTTCAAGCCAGCAACCAGAGCAGTCTTCTTATCAGAGCGCAGACTAGCCACGGAGCTAGTCAAAAGGGATCAGAGTCAATTGCGGTCGTCCTCAGTCAAGATCATGTACCCATCTTCCTATACTATACATTCCTTCTCAGTCTATGGACAGCTATCTCTCTAGCCCAGTTGCGGAACCGAGATCGAGATCTAGGAGGACGACGTCGAATTCTTCTTCTGTAGCTCATCAACTACAGGAATCTTCAACCTTCTCCTTCAAGGACTTCCTTTCCACCCGCAGGAGAAGGTACAATCCATCAAATTTATTCATGAAGACAGTCAATTTCAATGTGCTGGTGAAGCAAATCATTCTCATTTTCAGACAAAGAAGACGTGATCCCCTTTTCCAAAGGGACAAGCATTAAATCACCCTAGGCAGAAGACTCTTCAATCTGCGGGTGGCAAACTCACTAATGTCTCCTGCCTCTTGTGGACCTTCCTTCACTTATTATATTCAATTCAAATCAAGCCTCTTTTTCTTTCTATCCTGCGCTAAGGCTGGTTCGAAATCCACTTCTTTCGCTGTCTTCTTTGCAAAAGATGAGGAGATCGTCGGCGAAGCAAAGGTGGGAAATTTGATCTTTCTTACACCTGGAATGGAATTCAAATTGCCCTTCCTGAATTTTGGCATCCAGCAAACCCGAGAAAGTCTCCATGACCAGGAATAAAATCTAAGGGGAAAGAGGGTCTCCTTGTCCTTCCTCCCTTCTTCGGGATAGTTAGTTAATTCTCTTCTTCTCTTCCTTTTCTTCTACCCGGGTATTAGACCCTAAGACTAGCAAAGAAGCAGAAAGGCGAACCTGATTGAATTAGGGGGATTTCCTTTATTCAATGAGACTCCAACAACAGCTGATTTAATAGCAGCCTGCCTTTCCTTAGGTCAATCGGAGTGAAGTTACTTTTCTTTCTTCTTAGTCTTCTACTTCCCTTCCCCTGCTTTGGGTGAAGTTTCTTGCTTCCCTTCCGCGCTTGCCTTAGCCTTCGCCTTAGTATTTTCATTTGAAAGAAGGAGCGTCTCGTATCTCCAGCGGCAAAGGGATTCGAACCACTTTGAAACCTGTCAAATCACGGGGA
>JARVXP010000372.1:202500-230000 GCA_029856935.1 Cyclocarya paliurus
TCGGTTGGTGAGGTAGCGGGACAATTCTATGAATGAATAATCCAAAATCAATCAAAAGAAATTATCCTCCTCAAGGAAAATCTTATGTGGAGGCGCATCAGGGCAGCGAAAATCCGAGTAATCATTGCACGGAGTCGTCAAAATCTGTCAAAGCAAGAGCCATAGTCGCCAAGAAGGGCTAAATTTGCTTCAGGCCATGTAGGGACCCTGATCGGCGTGAGAAAGGGCGCGTCCAAACCAGTAAGATTGTATTCTAAGGGATTGACGAAAGCTAAAGGTTAAAGGTAGAGAGAATGGAGGGTCGGTTGCCTAAGAGCGTAGAGCTCCGCGGCCGAAATGGGGACCGATGGTCTTCTATTCTATCCGACCATCTCCTCCTTAGCATGCGCTCGTGTTTGCCGCTCACGATTAATCGTGGGGTTTTCGAAAGCAAGTCAATATTTTCTTTTCCAAAACCGTTTAGCCGCTGGTTTTGGGACGGCCCATGATGAAAAATCTAGGAGATGATGGCTAGTGTTTCGAATACGCAACGCCGCCACTCGGGACGGATTAGAAACGAAACGCCTGAGGCCGATAAAATGATAGTCTATCTCTATGTGCGCATGAAACATAGGATTTGCTGATAGGTGGATGGCTCTCTTGTTATCACTTAAATAGTGACTGGGGACTTGCATTGGATACCAAGATCATTCAGAAAATTTCTCAACCAAGTAACCTCAGCTCCGCCATGGCTCTATACTCTGCTTCTGCGCTCGATCTGGAAACCGTTCTTTTTTGTTTGCCGCTCCATTAAATCAGGTTCTTCCCCAGAAAGACACAGAACCCTGTAGTTGATCGTCTGTCGTCTGGACAACCAGCCCAATCCGCATCTGTGTAGGATGATAGGTCATCTCCACCTGATGTAGAGTAGAATAACCTTTTTTGTCCCGTATCTCATGATCCGTTTTGCAGCTTCAAGATGCGTCTTCCTTATTGAATTGAGTGCAGTGCATATACTGGCACACTTGATTGACGATGAATGCTATATCTGGTCTAGTGAATGTGAGGTACTGAAGTCCTCCAACTAGACTTCTATACATCAAGGGATCTGGTAATGGGTCTCCTTCATCTCATCTGCTCTCATCTTTTCTTTTGATTGAGCTCCACTGGTGTAGCTATTGGCTTGCATTCAAGCATCTAAAATTTTTTTAAAAAAAGATGAATATTTATGTTGGGATATAACCATACCTTTGCTGGTTTTATGAACCTCAACTCCAAGGAAGTACTTTAGAGGGCCCAGATCTTTCATTTCGAAGCTTCTTTTAAGAATTTCCTTGACTTTCAAAATTTCTCTTTCATCATCTCCTGTAATTATTATATAATCAACATACATTTGTAATGCCAATTGATGTCTTTTTAACAAAGAGAGAATAATCAGCTACACTTCTGCTGTCTCCCTCTTTTTCTAGAACACTGCAAAACTTATCGAACCAGCGAAAGAAAACAAAGAAAGCAACCTGACGCGTTGCGGCGCCTTCTTACGTCACAGGGCGGGGCGCCTTCACTTGCTGCCTTTGCTCCTCCGTTTGCTGGTAATCAACCCGACCTTCGAATCCGAGAGATCTCTCACCTAGCCTTGATACCCGGATAGAATCCACACCACTGGTTGTTCGATCTGCCGCTTCTTCAGTATGAAAAAGTGTATCTGTAGCGACAGGAACCTTTTGGTCGAATGATGGAAAGCGCCAACCGGGAGCAGGATTGGAAACAACTGCTTCTTCCAGTGCCGCCCTTAGACTCGTTACGCAACACGACTTCACTCGAAAAGAGTACGCGCGCCTTACTAGATCGGGGCTTTTCAGCTTTGACTCGGCCCGACGTGCTTGCTCCTTCCAACAATCTAGTTTAGTAAGCCCCCTACCTACACCTTATAGTCATTATTTATCGGATGTGATCCCTATTTCCATTTTGTTCCTTAGCTTGACCGACATATTATCCGCCAGGCGGAAGCGTGGATTCCCTTCCGGATTGGGAACCTTGCTTCCACAACATAAAGGCAGAGAACCCTGCTATTCGTCAAGGCAGCTCGAAAGGCCAAACCCCTCATACCTTACCACCGAGACAGGAACTAGGGACTTGCTCTTAACGCTTGTCTGGTCTAACTAAGGACGTGACTGATCCCGCAGCTTTGGTACCGTAGGAACAGAAGCTGTAGTAGTTAGATTTGTACTGACTCCCAGTATATGCATTCTTTTTAGTCATTTGCCCTGACGTTGTAAAAGTACTCTACAGATTAGTACACCTTTAGAGTACTTTTTGCTAGCCTTGTTCTTTACTGCATAAGGGCATTGGCTGATTAAAGACATCCTCGCAAAGGCGCCATCTTTCTTTTATTATGAAATGAAATCTTTCTATGTACCCTACAACCTTCAAGCAGCTCTTTCGATTCCGCAAGTGCCACACATGCCTGCTTGTCGACGATTAACTCTTTTCTTTTGTGCCTTTGTCCACCCAAGAGCTTTTTCCGGGCATTCATGCCCACCCTATTAAATACAATAGATCCGCAAGTCCCACTGCGCATTCTTCCTGCAAAGAGGGCATTCGATTCCGAAAGGCTAATTGATGCAACCTGCCCCGACGCTCGTCTTTCTACTCTAGCAGCAATCATTCCCTCAACAGTCCCATTAAGGGAATCCTCTTCGTGGGTATCTAATGCTAGAAGTTCGAGCAGATAAGGCGACCTCCTTCTCTTCCGAGTTGGCATGAAGCCTATTCTGTTGATTCACTGTCCATCTTCGATTCGACTGATGCCATACTTTCTTATAAGATGCATAATCCTCCCCCAGTTTAGAATCTAGAGGCATCAAGACCGCTTTCACCCCCTTTTCAATTCAAAGGCCTTAATCATCTCCCAGGCTGTCGGATTGCTTTGGATGCTTCCTAGCAGTTTAAGAATCCGTAATCGGATGCTATCGAGGAAGATGAAATACATGGGCAGAATCCTCTCTGAATCTTAATGCCCAGGTTGGCGATCCTGCTTCTCGTCCATTAACTATACTCTTTGTCGGCAAATGGCGGAATTCCTATTTCCTATCCTGCGGTGGAATTAGAAGCTGCTCACTATTGCCAATGGCAGATTTGTTTTGTCCACTTCTCTTATCTTACGAAAGATTTTCTTCACTTGCACAAACCTCCCTCACATGCAGTGGAATTAGTGCCCTAGTTCGCCTAGCCTCGATTCACGTCGCAAACAGTCTATTGACATTGACTCCCGGTTAGGGCTTGACTTGACTACCTAAACAAAGAAGACAGATTCTCTTCTGATCCACTTGAATTGCCCTTCTTACCGGAACTATAAATCCTAGAAGTCACTTTCCTGCTGGAACTAGAAGTCACCCGTGCCTAGCAGTCAACTGCGCCTGCTACCGCTCGATAGAGGAAGCCGACACGTACGGTTTTCCTTCACTTCACTTGACACTTTCCAAAGCCCTCGCGGAAATAGAATAATCCTATCGCTTACGCCAAAATCTTGTCTTTTCTTATTGAATCATCTATTCTCGGTTCCAATAAGTGGTATCACCTTTGGCACCAGCAACAGCCTAGTGTCTTATTAAGAAATTTAACCGACAGGGCTCAATCTAGCTCTTATCTACAACTCAGATCTTTAGCTTTTTGTGAAATCTGGTATTCGACGTTAGGAGTTAGAGTAGTGTTGAGGTAGCAGTTCTATCTATCATTCATTTCTCTTTGTTGGTTTCCTTTACTTCTGTCTGGGGGGCTCGATCTCTAAATGGATCCGCTATAGCTACTCTCGATATGCTTGGGACTCCGCCTCTTATGTTATGGATTTGGAATCGAGCGAGATGATATGCTGAAACAGGTGCTAGCTTGAACCGCCATAGAACGAAGCTTAGCCGTAGCCCATATGCCAGAGATTCTGTTGGGTCGTCCCGGGATGCTCACTACGACCAGGCTTCGGGTCCTTTCCCTCCCGTTAGCTTAGCTTGGTTTTAGTTAGAGAAATCCCATGTGACTCCTAGTCTTTCTTGTTTGCTGTGATTTGGTCAAGTCAAAGTGTAAGCAATCCGTATAGTGCTATTCCTAGTACTTTACTTTTACTTGAGTCACCATGGCTACGGTTCTCATTTTCACTATGGTATGGCACTTTCTCTTCTATCAGTTATTATCATTCCCTATACTACATCATAGTAAGGACTGCTCTGGAACGGAGCAACTAGAAAGATAAGGAAGCAGCAGATGCACGAATGGAACATGCAAGAGTAGGCTTTGAATTTCATTCGAATCTAGTGGAAAAATTGTAGCTCGAGAAGGCATATCGTTAAACTTGCATTTCACGTTCATATAGTATAGCGAAACACTTTCCAAATTTATCCAAATAGCTCAGTAAATGAATGGTCGAGCAAGCGGCTAATGACAAGAATACATACCGGCGCTATTTCTATCAAGTCTTTGTGCCAGCCCACTAACCCCAGGAGGGGGTACACCAAAGACAAAGACAATCCAACCAGGCACGCCTTCGCGGCTTTATCTGCCGTTACACGAGTACTTTTTCATATTCTTCGGCTGTGGCTTAAGGGCATGCTTTTCTCTGTTATGGGTGGAAATGGGTGCACCGGAGGAGTGAAGTCTCGCAAACGATAGTATAGAGTCCGTCTAAATTGTTCCAGGAATACTAGATCGACTCTGAACTCTGTTCATGGTTGGCTGTAAACAAATAGTCTCTTTAGTCCCCTTATAAAAAGGGAAAAGGTCGAGAACTTTGTTGCAAGCTGGACTCGAACCAGCGTGCTCCAGATGCGAAGCATGATCTGGATTTCAGCCTTCCTGATCGCAACGTTACCCGGTTCGTCTTCAAAGAAAAAGTCAGACTAACGAAGACTACATCCGGGGCCGGTTCGCCCGACTAGAACCCTAACACTCGCTCACCGGTTAAAAAAGACTAAAGCTTACTTTTAAAAATGTTTTAGTAATAGTGTACTAGCGATAAAATAGAGGTCACTTTTAGGATCCTGTAAGCGGTCTAGGACCTCCTTGAGATCATCACGATTCACATTGTCTCCAGAGCAGATCCCTTGAGCCAGTTTCTGGGTTAAATCAAACCAAGTATCGGGGTCACGAGTAATGGCCGGTTCCCTAAAATATGATTCCAGAATGAAAGCTGCCTTTTGGCGCAAAGTGTCCGCGGAATCCGTCGGATGCGCCTGCGGCATATCCACCTCCTCTAAAAATAAATATGGGTTAGGGCTTTCGGGGCGGCAAGGGGTGTGCGCTTTTTTCAGTTTGAAAAGATTTATGAAAATGAAAAGGAAGGAAAACATTTTTGAGTGGGAGTAGGTTCTATGTTGAAAAGATTTGGGGTAAAAACAAGCAAATTTCCCGGGAAAACGTAAAAAGTTCGATTCTCCATGCCCCATATGAAAGGAATTTCGTTGACAAGCAAAAATCCCGAGAAAACGCACTTGGATCACATTTCGATGTCCTGTTAGAAGGGAAATTGGATCACAAGCAAAAAAGACGGGAAAACGCATTGATACGACGGTGCGGGCCGGGGGTTTGCGCAGTTGAGTCTCGTGGGCCTGTTCCGGATTTCGATCAGAAGGCAAGGCTGCGAGCGAAAAAAGGAATTGGATCACGAGAAATGGGTCATTTTACTACAAGTCCATTCAATGCGGTTTCTAAGCATTCAATTGGGCTACCCCTATCTAAAAAAAGGGAGAAAAGACTGACACTTCCAGGCTTTGTCTACAGTCCGGGTGACCAACTTCCTTTTATATTTTATTAATTGGACTCGCTTCTGCTCCCTTCTAGTAGGAGGTTTCAACTAGGCTCGATCTCTTTCCTTTCATTCTGGGGAGTCATGGGCGAGAAACTTCTTTTTTTCAGTAGGGAAAGAAAGAAGGACGGTCGCCCTCCTTGCGTGTCATAGAATTAGAGGGTTTTGAATCCAAGGTTGGGAAATCCCATCGGGAACTAATTGGTAATACTGGCAAACCGAAGAGGAACGGGAGAAGAGACAAAGTCGGGCAGACATTTCGCGGCCTTGGACATACCTTTCACAGCTAGATTTACGCGGTCGCTTAGGTCACGAACTCTTCAACACAGAGGAAAAGAAGCTTCAATTAGTCCAGGGGCAAGCTTCGATTCGAGCTATAGTAAAGAGATTTCGCCGATGATGAGAGAAATTTCATAGAATAGGATCTCTCGTTGACATAGATAGAAAAATCGATCTTGAGGAAAGAGTCCTTCATTCATGCCTTTCCTTTGCCACAAAATGACAAGGAAGACCTTGGTGATGCGGTTGCGGGACAAAGAAAATCAATCTTCTTGATCGTTTTCTTTTTATCGTCGATCCGGATAGGTTTTTGTGCCACCTTCGAGAATAGTCCCAGCTAGCTAAAGAGGAACTTCTAGTAACTACTGAATCCGAGGTCTACTCCACAACAGCGATAGCCCGCCGGTTTTCTTTGCTTTGAGGCCGATTTAAAGCACTCGTCTCAGTCTTTCCAGTAGAGACAATCCTTGCTCAGAAGCTGTTTTAGCGTGTTTAAAGGCCGGGTCCACCCTGATGTGAGACACTCGAAAAGGACTTCACCAGCGTTTGTGATATATATGTTGTTAGGCAAATGGAACCGTTTGGGTGTCGGCGAAGAGGAAGACCAGCCCACGGACCCTTACTTTCAGATGTGTGGTTTCAGCATACCGATAGAAAGAGCAATGAATGGAAGCTGACCCCTTCCCTCGACAAGTTCAGTTGTCTGGTCCATAACATTCATAGTTGGACTACTCTACCTACACGGGAATAGAGGACTCGGTCATAATTGGACTCTACCTACACAGGAACAAGTTCCATACAATCATATTTGGGTAGGGTTTCCGCCATAACTGGCTTTACTAAATGGATTCGATCCCACCTCGCTGTGCCCTCAGCTCTTCCTCAAGTGGTAGTACCATTCCTCTTTCGTTGCCCTTACCATCACATACATTTTGGATAAAAAATTAAGAAAAGGTTTCGCCAGCCTTGCTCCATCAACTAGAGTTGGGTATCTACCTTCTTTGTCAGTGTTATTTTCTGCCTTTGCTCATACCAGGCTTCCTCATCATGCATGGCCCATAAAAACTTTATATCTACTGTGATTCATTTACTTAGTAACGAGTGCTCGCGCTCCGCTTCTCTTCCCTTTGCCCGCTATTCACTTGCTCTGGTATTTGAGACTTCGTCTCCCCTTGACGCTTCCGCTGCTGCGCTTTTCCTTCAACTGCATACCTACTAGAGGTTTAAGTCCTATAAAGTATAAAATTCAAGCTTATACAGGGCCTATACAGGAAGAGTTCAATGATCGGATTCTTTTGTAGAACACTTTGATAGGATAAAGCTTTGGAGGAACAAGATTGAGGTTAGGAAGATGGGGTCAAATTCCTCGTAGTGAGTGAGGTAAAAAGAAAGAGCTTTATATAAGAAAAAAAATTCAATTACGACCTGGACGAAGGAAGGTTAGCGACCTTACCTCATCTTTGGATTATATCGTCGAGCCAGGGCTCGCAGATCGAGATCTTCCAATCCTTGATCTAGTACCAAATTTAGGGGTTGATGAGATGGACTCGTAATGTACAACCGATACTGGAGAATGAAGTTCGTAACGGAATCAAAGCAAAAGTGGTACAACTCGATTCGATGACCCCCTAACCGTTTCAAGTGGGACTCTTACTACTCTAGTCTACCTTAAAGCTAGCCCGGGCATTCGTTCGAATCCGTCACTGGACTTATTCCGTGGGCGGGGTCGTAGTTTCTTCCTATAGGCTAGCCCGTTACTCCCTTTGATCCGTCATTTCGGGCAGGAGATTGTGACCCAAGGGACCTAAGCCGAAGAAGTCAGCCCAACCAGATCAAGTGGTAGAGGCGGGATATTCAAAAGAAAGGGTTTGGTATTACGTGTAAAGCCCTACTTCCTTAGAAAGCCGGTCAGCTTGCTTCTTTTTTACCCGTATTTGAGTCTAGTTTAACCCGGCGGGGCTCAGAAGCGCAGGCTATGGCTAGTACGCTCCTAAGTGTATATAATAGTAGTTCGGTCAAGCTTAAGCAGGCATAGGCCTTAGCCTTAGGAGCTCAGCTCGGAGAAAGAAATTAAGGTTTCTATTGACTCATCAAAAGGTGCAATTTTGACAGAGGCTGAAGCCTTCCCATAACAAAGAAAGTCTTCGTCTAAGCCAGCCAGGGTAAGTGGTGGTCAGCTGTCCCCACTACCATATGAGTTGGTCGGAAAGGCAGATAGCCAAGCCAGAGGTGACGGGAGAAAAGCAAGGCAAGGGCTTAGCCCGAGCACGGAAGACAAAGCAAATCGAGATGAAAAAATCAAAGTACAAAACCGGAGCTTGGATTGGACTTCTATTGGATTATTGTATCAGAAGCACCACTTGACTTGGATTGATTATCTTTTTAAAAGAACGAACTACATCTTCCTTTCGATCTCCTACTAAACTTGAATATATTGCTTCAAGTCTCTTTCTATACGAAATGAAAGATTTGGTTGGTCTGAAATCTACCTTTCTACCAGTAGTTCGAATGGAAGGGAACTATCTTTTCTCAGCACTTGATAAACGAATGCCACCTTGCTTAACACTTTTAAATAGATCTATTGTCGGTAAGACCATAAAAGTCCAAGTAATTCCTACTATTCAGAACTCCAACCTCCTTCCCTTCTGCTTTCTCATCATAATCCGGGAAAGATTCCGCCTGAACAGCGTGCATCCAGCAGGAATCGAACCTACCAATTTCCCTCTTGGGCGCTTTAACCATAAAGCCATAGATGCAAAAAGACTCCGCGAGTGAACTAGGGGTTAGTATTCCTTCTCGAGCTTCTATTTCTTCCGTTAAAGGAGATTCGAGAAAAGATGGAATAGGAAGACGTGTTTCCAGAACAAAGAAGATACGGGTTGAGAAGGGGAAGTTAGCAAAGTTAGACAAGATTGGAATGAGCATAGGAACATGTATTGATGTACCAGATCGGCTAATGCTCCCAGGTTGATGCGATGTATTCCACCAGTTGACTGAAGACTTTATTATTGGTATATCGATCGGTCCAGCACGGATTGAAATAGAAGCCGGTTCGACAGGAAGCTTTTGAAAACGCAGTGCACCCAGGTAAATAAGAAACGATATTAATACAGAGGTTAAACGAGCATCCCACACCCAAAAGGTGCCCCACATAGGTCTTCCCCGAAACCCCCCAGTAACTAAGGTAAACAACGTAAAAAAAGCACCCATTTCTGTACTGATTCCGGAAGAGCGAAGAAAAAGGGGATGTTTTGTTAATAGGAAGAAGAAAGTGTTTATAGCCGTAGCGATATAAACAAGAATACTCATCCGAGCCGCAGGAACATGTACATACGGAATACGAGAATTTCCACCTTGTTGAAGATCTAGTGGTGCTACCCGAAGACTTAAATGAATAGCCATCGCTGTTAAGAACAACCGAGATCCAATAATAATTTGCGCGTAGCTTCTGGTCTTTGACATCAAAAAATACGGTTGTAATAACGAAACGGACATGTGATAATTTGGTCCTAGCTAGTGGAACAAGAAAGACATGGATCTATATTCAATACGCAATCAAAGGATTTCCCCCAACGAAGAATTCCCCCTGCTTTGTTTTCGCTCCGCTCGTGCGTGGCACTCCTTGCTCGCGGAGCGGCATACCGAAAAAAGAAAGGTTTTGGAAGAAAAAAAAAGTAGATTCCCTCAAACTTGGCAAGTTTGTCTTGCTTGCCATCGTCCCTGTTTTGGCGTGAGTTTCTTCTGGGTCAGGAAGTCACTCGTCGCCACATTATCCGTCTTGACCACAAATCGTGACCCGCCTCCACGTTCTCAAGTAGTGCACTATTGCTGTCATCTCCTTCTCCTGGACCACGCCTTTCGGTCTCATTGAGCTTTCGGCTCTCATATGCTACTGGGTTACCTTGTTGTACTAGCATACCGCCTATGACATAGTCTGACGCATCCGTGTGTACTTCAAATGGCTTAGTGTGATCTGGCAACTGCAATACGGGGTCATCAATCACTGCCTGCTTTAGGTCCTCAAAAGCTCTTTGACACTCTTCCGATCAGTGCAGTGCCATGATCGGTCCGTACGTCCTTCTTTAGGAGATTTTTTAGTGGAGCAACCCTCTTCGAGTAACTTACGATGAATCTTCGGTAATAGTTCACGAGCCCTAAAAACGATCTTAGCCCACTCACCTTGGTAGGTGCTTGCCACTCCTCGATGGCTCTGATGCCCATCCAATGCCCTAGGAATAGGATCTCCGTCTGTCCAAAGGAGCATTTCTCTTTCTTTACATAGAGGTGATTCTTCCTTTAATACCTTAAAAACGGTCCGGAGGTGGCTAACGTGGTCGTTTAACGAATAGCTATAGCCCACGATCAAAGTATACCACCAGTCGTCTAAGTACGGGTGGAATAGCTCATTGTGGAGGGTGCATAACGTGGCAGGGGCATTGGTGACTCCAAAAGGCATAACCAAATCAAACGCCCCTTTATTAGTAAGGTTGCTTGCTTGTCACACAGGTCGTCTTTGGCTTGTCTCCTTCCGCGATATGCACTTGGTAGTAGCCCGACCGTAGATCCAACTTCGAGAAGTATCTCGCGCTTATTGATTAGGGAGAAGAAGTCTGCAATCAAAGTGGATACTTGTTCTTGATGGTTAGGTTACCTTGTTGAGCGCTCGATAATCAATGCACAAGGCTACCGCTTCTTCTGGAATAAATAAAACAGGGGCTCCCCAACCTTTTCCCCAGCAAGATAGGGAAAAACTGCCTTGGAGGCTGGAATATAAATAGGCCTCAATGAGTTCCTTAAATTTTTTCCTGAGCTCAACCAATCCCCTTAACTAATAGATGCTAGTTGGGGGGGCCATCTGCTAAACCCAGCCCCAGTCTAAGTATAAGGGGGTTTGGCTTCAGGCTCCAACTCGATCTTGTGGTAGACTGCCCTCCTAGGGGGCACTTGGCAACTCACTCGTGGGGCATGATATCCCAAAATTCCTAAACTACTTGCTGCACTTCCTGAGAAAGAAGTCGTCTTGGTATTGGATCCGCTCTTCTGTTAGCATGAACATGAATTCGATTCTATTCGTCTTCTTTATTCTTAAGATAACCCCCCACCCGAACCATTCTTAAGACCACCAAGCCCTCTCGAATGAGTTCTACTATAGAAGCTTTCAACGTACACCCGGGGACAAATCTTTCACTCACTGAGAAGTGAAAACCTGTGACTAGATCGTCCTGAAGACGGATGCGACGGGAAGAAGTGGCATTTGGAAGTGTTGCTGACTTAACATTTAGGTTTCGGCATAACAAAGCTTGCACTGTCTTTTCGCACTTAGGCGCACAGCGTGCCATTGGTAATGATTCTACTACGGTGCCACAAATTCGCAAACTGATCCTAAGTAATCGTTGTTGTTCATTGGATTCCGGAGGAACTACTTCGTTAGGATTGGGGAATTGCTGCGATTCTTCCTGAATAGCCTGGATTCTCCCGTCGAGAGTCACTTTGAAAGTCTTACCTAAACTCTTCCGACTGAATATGATAAAGCCTATAAAACAACGAGCTACTATCATTTCTTCATTATAGATTGAGATCTTCTTCGAACTTAATGCACAAATAGATGGAATAGCAGCAAATAGCATCTTTCTAGCCTGTATATTCGTGGAACTCAATCTCATTTAGAAAGCTTATCTCTATCTTTCAGCAACGGAACGGGAAGTGGTTTAGGAAAGGACTTTAGAATCGGATGCGCTCGTCCAGCGAGAAAGGCCCTGACCCTGCTCAAAATAAAAAAGAAAGAAGAGAACGAAAGGAGAAGAGAACTTCGTATTTTGGTAATTATCTAGGAGTCATGTTTAACCTTGAATGCTATTAATGGATTCTACAGCAATAGTCCCTCGGACTCGGAAAGTAATAACGAAAATGGCTAACCCAATAGCAGATTCCGCAGCTGCCACCGTTGGAACCAATGAAGCAAATGATTGACCCATCATATCATCCGAAGAAACGGAAAATACCAAAAAGTTCGAATTCACAGCTAATAACATTGATTCAATTGGCATTGACATAATAGGAATATTTCGTCTATTAAGGAGGATTCCCCAAATACCTAAAATAGAGATGATCATAGAAAATGTGAAATATTTGATAGAATCCGTTTCGGGAACGTAGAATGTAAGAGAAATTCAAATGTTATAACTCCAGTACGTCAGGAACGCTATGTCATTTACAACAATAGGAAAGGCTAGCTACTAGAAAGGCAGGAAAGAGATGGCTACATCTAATAGGTTATAAGGCATTCCATAGTCTTCGACCACCCTTAGGAACTTCAATTAAAGAAAGAAAGAAACCTTAGAAAGCTAGGAGGCAAGTAAAGGAAGTCAAGCTCGGAAGCATTAGACGCAAGGATGGATCACTCATAAAACTAAACTAAATTGCAATCTCATTCCTCTCTTTGCGGTGTAGGAAGAACGAAGACCTTATATTATAGAACCTCTATCTCAGAACATAGGAGAGGGAGCCTTTCTAGACCAGAGAAAGCCCTTTCAATTAACCCCTTGCTTTCTCCTTCCGCCTTGGAGATTGATGAGAATGCCACCACCTTGCAACTAAGAGATGGGTAAAGCCATTCTGTGAAGAGAGAGGGCAACTCGACCTGGACACTTTTGCCTATCCGAATCGAATTTCCTTGGTAGCAAATGGCTTTTCAAACCAAGCTACTTGAAAGAGTATCACGCCCCTCAAGGCCAGATTAGTGGCAAAATCACCCAACTTCATGGTATTAACTACGATAAGGCATTCAGTCCCGTAGGCAAACCTGTGACAATTGGAACCGTTCTCTCCGTCCTCTCGTGTCTCACCGGATCCTCTCGGAGAGAGGGGAGGAAAAGAATAGCAAGTCTAGTTTATCATGCATCAATATTTGCGGGGATGTTCTCCCCTCAGTCCCATTCGTTCTCCCTCCGACATCTCATTCGAGATGGGATGGCTTATCAGTGAATCTATCAATCCCTCCCCCAACAACTGATGGCATTAGCGCGAAAGACTCATGCTGCTTTGCTGTGCTTGCTTGCTAGCTAGAACGCGCAGAGCACACAGCGCAAACAAAAGGGCATTAGCACGAAACAAAGACATAGAGGGGCTAGCGCGCAGAGCAATAGTAAGCTACTTCACTCGAGAAGAAGAAAGACGCTCTCGCTCGACTCAGATAATGATGAAGCTCGAGCTCATCTCTTGCCAAGCTAGCTCCGATGCTACTGCTCAGCTCTGAGACTTCAAGAACAGTACTTGATTTATTCACTGGCCTTCCTCTTGCTGGTTGGCTGCTTTCTCCGGTGCCAGCTCTGAAACCGGAGGTATCTGTACCGGCTTGCTCGCCTTCCTTCCAAGGACCCTTCTGTCCAATAATTAGAAAACAGTACTTACTGCTTGCCGTATTGCCTAACGGCGTACTCTATTCCGCCTACAGACAAGGCCTATACTTAGCTTCCTTCATACCAAGACCTGGGTGATGAATCAAATATTCAATCAAACCGGATCACCTGAAGGGCTACCTTTCTGCCTATAATGGTTCATTTTCTTATCTTAGTTAGATAAGGTGAAGTCCTTATTGAATCAAATATGTAAGAAAATATATGATCAGTGGTCTTCTTTCCGCTCTTCGAGGCTCTTCTTGTAAAGAAAGGCATCGATACATACACCCCACAGCCAAAAAGGCCTACGAACGAGGAGGTCGGTAACCGGTCCGGTGTGAGCGAAGATCCTTGACGAACTGGAAGAGCAAAAGAAGACGACAATGGAATTAGTTGATTGGCCAGCGACTCGATTTAGCCTCATAATGGCGCGGTATGCTCTTCTTTCTGTCCTGTCTTATTCCAAGGCTGGAGAGTAGCCGCCTAACTGTCCACTCGCCCTCAACCCTCGACCGCTTCGTAGCGTCTTTTTAGGCTGCGTTCGACTCCTTCAAAAAAGACAAAAGACAACCGGAGTCTTTGCTCCCTGGATAAGTCTCATTCGATGTCGCAACCGATGCTTAAAACATATGATTCTATCTTCTCAGTCTTCGAGCGATCATTCTCTGCTTCAAATAGGAGGGGACTTCCTCTACCTAAAGGTGATGATCCTTACTTAACGTAACGTGGCAAGCCAAAAACTGACTTGTGGTCCATCCATCAGAGTAATCGATCTGACCGATAGATGATGCTTAGTTAAATCGTAGTCAAGGTCTGTCTTAGTATCAGGTTTCATTCTCTTTTTGCCTGCGGCCTGTCTGACATCGTGATAATAAACTTGTCCGGCTTCGTTTGATTCCTTCCCCATAGCAAAAAGGGCTCTCTCGAGGGTTAGGATCAAGGGTCTCCTCATCCTCATGCCTTTTTCCACCTTAAGATAGAAGCACAAGCGAACCCTTCCTCGAGTTAGGATTCAGACCGAGTGCAATTCAGTTTGTCGACCAGCTAAAGTAAGGAAGAATAAGCCACTTAGGGCGGCTAAGCTAACTTCGGCACCGAGCACCGTAGCGCATAGCTATTTCATCCAACCCCGTAACTTAATGAAGTGGACGGACCACACTGCAAAAAAATGCAAGCGGCTGCGAAGCCTGTATTGGGAAGGAGGTTCAGCAGGAAACAAGAGAGTAGCCATACCTTTCAAGCTAGCATAGATAGCAGTGGGAGACCAAACAAATGTTTCACGCAATAGCGTGAAACATTTCCCAATTGAATTGCAAGGGATGACCCTTTCCAGATGACCGATAGAGGTTGGACAGATTCCTGTTACCAGAAGGAGGAGATAATCAGGGATTCGCTGCTCTAGACTTTGCTATAGTGGAATGAGCCTAAAAAGAGAGCATTTTCTCGCATGTTTAGTGCCCTTTCCTTTATAAGATCAGGGAGTTCCCACCATTATGCGTATATAAATCTAGTTGCTTTTTTGCGGAGACCTCGACGATGTGCGTGCACGAATTCAAGGTCTTCTTTTTTGTGGTACGCCGCTTTCTAGGTTAACATTTGAATTACTTCCTTTTAGTGAAAAAGCACAATGAGATTAACTTCTAACATTTCCCATATTTTAGTCCATTACATCAATCTTCCTAGCCACTCTGGTTTTGTTTTTTTCTTTTCTTTGTCGATGAATTGATAGCGCTCAGGTACGCCTAGAGTCTTATGTTCAGGACACCATAGACCAAACTCGCCAGCTTGATCCAACAAAGGACATTGTCCAACGATAGTCCGTTTAAAGTCACTCACCACTTCCGGAAGCGGAAGTGGCACATGACAACACCGAACCAGATCGTACGCTTGCTTTATGCTTTAAACAACAAGCCATAACGAAAGTCTTTTACAACACGTTCGGTACGACGAGCCATCAAAGGCACAATCGGGGGGTGTAACAGCTCATCGAGGGGAGTGTAATAACAAAGAGCTACATTGAAGTACCAATCTAACCATTTAAGGTGCATACTACACCAAGGGCACATAGCATACACATCAAACAGCAGACCAGCATCGCCCCAATAAACCTTTGGAACATGCATATTAAACAATAGGGTACTCTATCAAATGACGGTTTTTCCTTTCTGCTACCCCGTTCTGTTGAGGAGTATGTGCACGTTTGATGTAACATTCCATGTTGAGCAAAATGATTTTGAAAATCATGAGAAGAAAGCATTATCAGAACGTTTGGATGGAACAATTTCCAAATCCTTTCATTAAATATAACCGAGTACAAAGATAACAAAACCCAAGCAAGCTAGTAGGACCCTGAATGAACTAAAGCAAAAGGAACTGACCGACGATTATCCAAACGAGGAGGAAAAGAGAAGAGACTCTATGGTGTGGTGTTTACTTAGTTGACATACTGAGCAACTTAGCTCAGACACGGACGGCAAAGAGGGAATAACTGCTTGAAGGGATGGATGACCTAATCTGGTAAGGAGAAGAACTTGTCTGAAGAACAGCACCCACAGAACCACTATCGAAGAAGTACAAGCCACCGGATTCACGCCCGCCACCCATCTTCTTCTTCGTCTTTAGATCCTGAAAAACACAGAAAGAGGGATAGAAAGTTACGGAACACTGAAGTGACTTCGTTAATTTACTAACAGATAGAAGAAAGAAAAAAGTAGTTACAGTCTCTTCCGTCTACTGGTTTTTCCAATTTCAGGCCTACCCTTTGACTTATTCCAGTTTCGCAAATAATGTAGTTAGCATAATGCTTTTGAAGCTCTAGAAAGGCATATGTGGTAGTTTATGTAGTTACCAAAATCAAGTAGTTCTAAAATGTTGGGTTGGATAACCCTATTAGTTGTTGTGGGTCAATGATGCTCGAGCATGTACTTGTTTTGAGTTCCTATTCATTTTATATAAGTTTTTATGGATTGATCACAGGCGGTTAGAGCACTTTTGTGTCTTGAGCTTATACTAAATGCGGTTAATCTAAATCTCGTAACATTTTCTGATTTATTTGATGATAGGTGTTTCTTTTTATACTGTCTCTTTTTCCCCTGAAGCGACATTGCTTACAGCGCCTTGCGCGCGCTGACGTCGAACAGGTTATCGACCCGCAAAGCTCCGCAGAGCTGTCGTATGCGGGTACTACGGGGCCCACGGCTTTCTCGATCGCTGTTCAAGCGCGCATCGCTCATCTTGAGAGAGACGGATAGAGGGTTCCAAACCTCTTCCTGTGCCTGAGTGATGGCTTTCCAGAGGAGATTGCTTTCAAGACCAGAGGCGCAGATGATAGTTTCAAGGACAGGTTGGTTCGAGGACCCGTTGGTCAAAGGAAAGGGGAGGTCCTGATTCCGGGACGGAGCCGTATGACGCGAGAGTGTATACTCTTGAACTCAGGGAGCGAGACCCTAAAAAAAGTTCAAGAAGCTATGAAGAGTGGTAAACTCTGAAAGGAAAGATGGAAAGAGGGGAGTTGGCTGATAAAGATGGACAGTAACGATTGCGTAATATAAATTTTTCGGCCTCGTCATCGAAAGCGGCTTCCAATTGCTCGGAAATTCTAAGCTATATGGGGGGCTTGGATGGTGAGCAAAAACAATTGATCAAGAAGTTGGTCAACTTTCGCATGAAAGAAGGTAAAAGAACGAGAGTTCGTGCTATTGTTTATCAAACTTTTCATCGCCCAGCTCAAACTGAACGTGATGTAATCAAACTTATGGTTGACGCCGTAGAGAATATAAAGCCCATATGCGAAGTGGAAAAAGTAGGAGTAGCAGGTACTATTTATGATGTCCCTGGGATTGTAGCCAGGGATCGTCAACAAACCTTAGCTATTCGTTGGATCCTTGAAGCAGCTTTCAAACGACGTATAAGCTACAGGATAAGCTTAGAGAAATGTTCATTTGCTGAGATACTGGATGCTTACCGAAAGAGGGGAATTGCACGTAAGAAAAGGGAGAATCTTCATGGACTGGCTTCCACCAATCGAAGTTTCGCGCATTTCAGATGGTGGTAAAGTGAGACCACATAAAGAGCTCTTCCTCATTCAGTCAGATTATTCAGTAAGATATGGTTTGACCCTTTTCCTTTTTGTTTGAATCTTCATATAGAAAGCCGGCCTTCCTCATACTCCTCCCTTCATTCATTGAGTTGGAGTCATCCATAGGAGGCCCGCCCGTTATGCATTGCATGAAAGAACCTTTCTTTGTATGACTTCTCTTTTGCCTCAGGTCGAATGAATACGAAAGGGAGATCAATCAAAAAAATAGGCCATGAATGAAGAAGTAGTGGGCCTTTCACCCTCTTTCTAGTGACTCGGGGAGCTGATCTGATAAATGCACTTCAAAGGGAGGGAAGCTAGGTTTCCCATGTTGGTATGGCCGGGCATAAAAGATTTTGAAGTTAGGTCAAAAAGAAGAGGTAGAGAGAGAAAACAGAACGGAACCGATAGCCCCGAATTATCTCAGGGCAAGAGAAAGAAAAGTAAGGACTCTCGTTTTCCGCATACGCATATAGGCTGTGAAAAAGAAGTCCACTTTTATAATAGAGAAAGAGAGTGATTCGTCTACTTTGTTAATAAGGTAACGGAACGAACTTCAAGTACTTCGTAGGACGCCGCCGTTTGCTAAGATGTGCTTCCACATCGTGAGCTTTAGTGCACAAGTCGTCGAATCCCTTAAAGGTTTGGGGCAGGAGTATCGACGACAAGTCGTGCCTGAAGTTGTTCATGCACATCTTGAGGAGCTCTTGCTGAGTAAACTTCTGGGGACAGGCAAAAGTAGGGGCTCGCCACCTTGCAATGAACTCCGTGACAGGTTCATTATCCCTTTGCTTGGTCTTGAGTTGTTCGGGCACTCCAACCCTTCTTTGTGTGTTGCTGAACTGCTTCCTGAACTCCAAGACCCTTGCTTCCCAAGTCGGGATCGACTCTTCAGAGAGGTGGGCGTACCATGTAAAGGCGGGCCCCCCCAATGATTGTACGAAGAGCCTAAGGCACAGTGCCCCATTCTGCGCTACCGGCCCACATCTTACCAGGAAATGCGCTAGATGCGGGTGCGGGTCTCCCGTTCCGTCGAACATTTTGAAGTCTGGCTGAGAGAACCCTGGCGTATACGGCACGGAATCTATCCAAGCCGGATAAGGTTTGGTGATCATGCGGTTATCCTCCTCCTTTTCCTTGGCCTCTTTTACTTTTTTCTTGACCAACTGATTCATTGTTGCGAGGAGGGTTGGGCTTATGCCCCCAGTTGCTCTTGCTTCGTTCGGGGTACTGCCCCCTTACTCAACATAGGGCCGCTCGCGATGGCATGTTTGGCAATGCCCTCTGCATGTTGGTCTGCAGGAGTGGATCTTCAGCCACCACGGGTGCGTCTTGTCTTGCCGATGAAGCCGGCGGGGAATGAAAAAAATCTTTTCTTTTTTGTCTATTCTCGATGTATGCGTCCCAATCCAAGGAAAGAGGAAGTGAGCTCAACCAGCGCTAGAAGGAATCCTTCTCCTCATCGAACGAGGAGAAGGCGGGTCACTTATCTATCTTACAAATAGAAGGCCGGGTTCTTGGACCAGATGAGGGGGGTTACGAGACAGCTAGGGCGGGCCAGCTGAGAACATGGAGTTTGAGAGAGCCTCCTCCCTTGGATAGAAAGTGCATATTTGCCGGCCGAGTGAGCCTTTCACCTGGCTAACACACAAAAAAGCACGGGAATAGTGAAATCAAGGTTCCTTTTCTGATAAAAAGTAGCAAGCAGTGCTTTTTTCTCACTGGGATGGAGAACCCGGACCCATTCCCAACTCGACAACCAGAGACAGGCGGCGTAGCCTTCAATTCAACTTTATGGGATAAAAACCTCCTCTACTTATGCCGTGGCCGTGGGTTGAACGGGATCTACAGGCTATTAGTAAGGATATGCACCTCTATATGCATGCACCTCGGAATGCAACTACTTTATCCCGTCTCGATCACGTCGAAGAAATGAAAGCTATGCGCCTATCTTTACCAACTACTGATTCTAGTGCAGGTCCGCAGCTATGACGCGAAAGGGTGCTCCTACCTTAGTTTTCCCCAAGCTAGTGGTGGCTCAACCGCTTCAACCGAATCTCCTACTGATGCCTTCACTCGATCAAATGCACTTGTCTCTACCGTGACTCGTACTCCACAGCTTATGCAGCGGGTTCTATCTCCACCCGTGCCTCCGCTCTCTACCCAATGCCTTTACGAGGCATTCGTACGATTGAACTGACGATGCTGGGTCCGCTTGATCCACCGGTTCTACCGATGCCTTCCTTCCCTCCGGCGTAAGCCAAAAGCCATCCCTCTCTGATAACTCATTAAGACAGGCGCCCAGCTCCTGTTTTAATTGAAAGGTTCGGGTGGCTCTCTCTACGATACGGTAATAATCCAATCCAGGTTTCTGCAGGATCAGCTGCTGAATTGATCGTATTTATCTCTTTATCTTCCAATTCTTTCCAGAGGAGATCTTGGGGGACCCCCTCCCACTCATTAGCGGACCCCGGGGAAGAAGCTTGACCGTACCACCCCTCCCTCCCTCTATGTCGAATAAGCTCTATTGGATTCGACCAACACATCTTATAGTTAGTGTCGATTCCCCGCTGTTACGGAGCCTTCTTGGTTGGAAGGAAGGTCCGTCTACGCCCGTTAGTAACGACAATGTATTAATGTATGTGGCACGAAAGCCAGAAACCATACTAAAGGGAATGCCGCTACACTCAAAAGGGGTAGCCAGGACTATGGAGGTCTTGCGTACACCACCACCTCTGAGCCCGAGTTCCATATGAATGAAATTCTCCACCTTGCCCGAGGATTAACACCATAAAGGTCTTGCCCTCTCCCTACCCCAATAGGATATGTGATAGCCTTATCAGTCGAGTGATTCCGTCCCTGGGGGACCCTACCCTCCATCGATAGCTGATTCTCCCAAGAACCGATACATTCACCCTTGGGTAGAGTGACCCACATCTCTATTGGTACTACCAGCGGAGGTCCCTCCTTCAATCTCGACGACGGTAGGACCGGACAACAATGACAGAAAGATTCCCCTGTTCATAGAGTTCCGTCGCTTTCCCTTGCTCATCGAGTGCCCGGTCTTGTGCTCGCTCTCTTCTGTCATGCATCATGGCTGGGTGAGTTAGCCCATTGCGAATTAACCTCAGTGCTTCCAATCTGGTCATGCACTTTTTCGCGATGCGCCTTATGGTGACCAATGCTGGAGATTCGTTTCACGCCGTAAGGCTGAACGCGGATAGGAACTAGAAGTCCTCAAATGCGATTAGACCAGACGGGAATGGTCGAAGCTCAGCATCTCGCACTTCAGAGTCACCACCTGCAACTACCGTTTATCGTCACCTTGGCTTATGGCTCATTAACCATGACCACTTGCTGCTTTGTTGAAGCCTCACTTCTGGCTCTATCTCCACATCGATGAAGGAAGAGTACCAAATGTTCGTATGGCTTTCCTTCTCTGTCGTACACTTGAAAATAGGGAATTACATATCCTGGAAAATAAGAGATGTTGTTAACCCAATCAGGATGTGAAAATAGGTAACCGTACTTAAAGAGAGGAAAAGCAGGCCTTGTTTGGTTCTCTGGAGTTCCAGAGTTGGTCGGAATCTGATTCTTGTGCATCGTTGGATGTATCCTGAGGTGAAGTGGCCTGTCTATCTCTCATTTTTCATCCACACCCTTAGCTACCCTCCTCTATAAAGGCATCACCTCTTTATTGTCAACTTCTTCAGGCAATTCCCCCATTTCTTCCTTTGTCACAAGTTCTACGAAATCATCAGTAACTTGGACATTCAATTCTTCCCCTGGTTCGTAGACTCTTTTTTTGTTCGATCAGAATACAAAGCTTCATTGTTCATCTTGAGAGCTTCCCATTACTCATCTATAGGGAGAGTAGGTGCTATGTGACTTGGATATGCCGAGTCATCAAGCACTTAAATTACCTGACATGACAGGCTTTCAATGCCTGGGATGTCCATTCACTCAGGTGGCATAAACTCCTTGAGAGTTATTGGAAACTTAGACACGAAATCCATATACTCACTAGGTGAGTCTGAATTCCTTTGCTCTTTCTTTGGTCTTTGCCCCCTGCCTACTTTCTTCGGATCGTTCTGACGATGCTTATTCTTTTCTTTTTGATATAACCTCGTCTCAAGGGCCGCCTGCATAGCAATCCATCGTCCTTGGCGCTTCCTACTCCTTCGGCTAACAGGAGTGCTTCATTCTCCTTGAATATATCTTTCATCATATTTTGAGATTTTTTCTTCCTCTGAAATTGCTCTTCCGGTGCTAGAACTAGAATAGGCTATGCTTGGCGAGATCTCCGCTATCGGGCAAAGAATATCTCCAACTATTAAAAATACCGGATTTGAGGTGACCACAGGTTGCTTAGGAGGGTCTATTTCAATGACACCATCATTTAATAACTTTTGGATCTGATCTTTAAGAACTCAACAATCTTCTATCGGATGAAAAAGAACCCGATGGAATTTGTAGTATTTGGGATCTCCTACTCGTCCCACCTCATCCGGTCTCTTAGGTTCGGGAAGCTCGATCAACCCTTGCTCTAATAAAGATGTGAAGAAATCTTCAACATCCTCATTTCGAAAGGAAGATTCTTTTTCTTTTTGTTCTTTTAGGGTCTTAACATTCCCTTTACCTTTTTCTTTCTCCTTCTCTTTTCCTTTTGCCTGCGCTTTCAGCAATACAGGTGCTTTATTGGCTTTGTTTGTCTCCACCATTGCAATCGTAGCAGACGTTCCAGCCTTACCCTCTTCCTTCTTCCCTTTCTTTCTAAAAATCTGGGCTTCCAGATCATGTGCTTTTGAACATAGTTCTTCAAAAGTATTGATTGTTTGAGAAGCCAAGATGTGAGACAACTCATATCTGAAGCAATTGATGCACATCTTAAGTTGTTGCGCTTCGAAGAACTCTTGCTCACAGGAGAGTTCCAGATTTATCCATATGGCGATAAAGTCATCAACAGACTCGTGTTGACGCTACTTGGCTTCCGTCAATTCTGTCACGCCTACACTCCTGTGGGTACTGTAGAAGTGTTTGTGAAACCGAGCCACAAGACTCTCTATCCCAATCAGGGATTCACCCAGGAGGCAGCTTGCTATATCATACAAAGGCATCTCCTTCGAGTGATTGCACAAATTGTCGAAGACATAATGCTCCATTCTTAGAGGTCTCCCCGCAACGGGAAAGAAAGTGTGCCAAGTCTTGCTCTGGGTTGCCCAAAGCGTTGAACATACAGAATTAAGGCATTACATACCCAGGCGGAAATGGTACACTATCGATCCAAGCCGGATAGGGTTTACGATACCGATAAGATGGACGAGACACGTGGTGATGGAAATCTTGAACGTTCTTGAGAATGAAATCTCGCAGCTCCGTAATACTATTCGGCATTGTTTCATAACCCGGGTCATTTTTAGAAGCCGGATTTACCCCTTTAGTAGATCGTGAGCGGGTCTGGTGAAGTTTAGGGAATTGGCATCATAGGTGGTGGTGGCATTTGGGGTATACTACCCAAAAACGACGGAAGAGGTGCCCCCGTTGGTTGTTGGGTCTGACCAACCACTTGTTGAGCTTGGCCCGCCACTTGTTGGGCTTGATTGTTCACACCAACCATACGTGCCGTCAAATTGGCAACTTCCGCTTCTTTTTCTTCCAATCGCCTCTGCAGTTGTGCCAGCTCTTCCTCTATAGTGTTGTTAGCAGGTGGAGGAAAAAAGTTTGATGTGGAGGCAGCATCAGCTGCTGCGACCATAACTGACACCGTTTTAGGAAGAAATTCGTCGGATACACTTCTCGGAGATGGAAGTGGAGTGATTTCAGGAGAGAGGGTAGAAGCCTCCGAGAAATCTGATGAGGGGATTATCGGGAACTCCTCCTCAGCAAAAATCTTTAGAGAGAAAAAAAGGGGTTTGGAGATCAGAGAGAGGAAGTAGGCTTTAGAGAAAAAGTCCCTCTTGTGCCGGTAGTAGGGAAAGCAGCTGAGATAGAGAGAGCAGTTCTCCCTTAAAGTCCTTTATGGATTTCGAGTCGGGAATAGAGCAGTGGCTTAGATCCCCTGATCGAGTAATGGGGTTTGTTTTTATCTCGTTCACGTTGATAGCCCGGGTTCCGTTCAAGCTGCTGCAAAAGAATTCGTCGAAGGGGTGGAACGAGCTTACCTTTTAGAGAAAGGGGAAAGGGCTTTTTTTTATAGAGAGATAGAGAGCATTCGATAAAATTAAGCGGTACCTGATGAACCCACCAGTACTGGTCCCACCAACGCCGGGAAGGCCCTGTTGTTATATTTATCGGTGGCCGATACGTCGATGGGATGCGTATTAGGAAAGCATGATGATACGGCCTTAGAATAGAAGTAAGCCTTAAAGAGCGGGCTTTTTTTTATCTGAGTAAGACTCTCCCCTTACCACTTACAACATAGGGGGCTATGAGTCTAGATACTCTTCGCTTGAAAAGGCATGCCTTGCGCTTGTCTGGGCCACGCAGAGACTTAGACACTACATGCTAGCCTACCAAGTCTGGCTTTTGTCCAGGATGGACCCATTGAAGTATCTGTTCGAGAAGCCAGCACTCTCAGGAAGGACTGCTCGATGGCAGCTGTTGGAAGAAGAGGGCGGATTGCCTAAACTAACCAATACTACTCGCCTATTATAGAGTGCTTATAGAAAGAAAGCCAGACTATGCAACAGTAGTCAAACAGTTTGGGTTTTTATGGTCAATCTATGATTTGGTGGGAAGAGAACCAGGCTGGCCTCCTTTCTTGTTCCTCTGGGTTCTTGGGTTTGCCTATGTGCTTAGAATCTTTGATTTTGAGTCAAAAAGGATTCTGGTATGTAGGTGAGTTGTGGATATCCACCAAGGAAGGACTTATTATAAACATTGTGTATTGGTCCTGCCTTGTTGGATGTCAAACTCCCAAGGGTCACTCTCGTCCTCACCCTTCGTCCTAATAAATCACCTTTCGGTTCTTCTTCGGAGGGATCGAAAGAACTACAATTCATCTCTTTTCCCGGACTGTAGGATTTAGACAGGAGTTGTGGCCCGTGGTGACTGGAGTGAGGTTGACTTCCTTGCTCACAGATGACGTTTGGAAACAACAGAATTTCACGCTTCCATCGGAAGTATCTGGGTTGGTCACCCGGAGGGACCCAGTGGAGAAATTGAATTGACATACCTTGGTTAGTCAAGGATTGGCTTAGTGTTCCGTTTTTTAGCCACGAAACCCCGTATTTTTGATTAAAAAAGAGATGTGCTATATCCGAAACGAACATAGGGACAGACGTCAAACACCAGTCATTGCATGGCGAAGGGTATTCTAAACACCCTTGTCAACTAGATGCCTTCCACCATCTTAGTCTAGCCTCCAATATACTCATACCTCTCTGTTCAAGAGGTCCTTCGTGTATGACCTGTGTGTACATCCGAAGTGTAAAACTGGGATGTATTCACTCTCTCTATCTGACACTTCGAAGGAGGGTGTCTAGGGAGAGCTGCTGGTCATGTCATTCTATGGTCTCTTTGGCCTTACCAGGTTCTCTATCAGTTCTGCCAGACTTTTATAGATGGTTTGATTGTCTGTCAGCCTTGATTAGAGGGGCCTGGGGCAGTGACTCGCTTCAGGTCTTGGTGTTTTCACAGTGGAATATTTTAAGATCAAATGTGATCTGTTCCATGTGAACCACCATGCGTGGTGCCTCATCATATTATTGATATTTTATTTGATGAGACAGCCTTCGATCAGATGTATGGGGGGTCCCTAGATCGGTGCATGGAGCTCAGAGCTCTCTTTATAGAGGGTTCTGACCCTTTGTGATTATGGGACGTCTCACCGCGTCTCATGTCATGAAGGGAGACTTTGGTGGTTCAAGTCCGGATTGTGAGCTTCCCGAAAGGTGACGTAGCTGCTAAGCGGCTGTGATTGATCGGGGGCCAGAATGTGGATGGCTGGCCGTCCTCTCTTGTTCCTTCCGGATACTTTGATCTGCCTGATGGCTGAGATCTGTGATTAATAGATAAAAACTAGATTTAAGTCCCAGGTGGACTGGTTGTTCTACAGTAAAGACCGATTATAGACTATTGTGTTTGGTCTTTTGATTTGTAGATCTTTCTGGTCCCCAAGCCTGCTCCTTGCTTCATCCACCGTCTAATAGACGTCGTCCCTTTGATTTTCTTTTGAAGCTCAAAGGGGGGATGTTTAGACAGGAGTTGTGAATTTGTGGTGACTGGGGTGAGGATGACTTCTTCACTCTCAGATGGCGTTTAACCTATAAGAATTTAGTCTTCGACTGGGGTGATGACTTGCTCCTCTAGCTTTCATACCTGCTCGAGTGATGCAACGTGGCATCATGGCAGGTCACACCGTCATTGGTGTGATATTGCTCTGACTTCCACACTTTCTTCAGATAGGACGCTTCTATTTGAATGAAGACCGGGTTTGACAAACCACGGCGCCACCCCATGGCTTTATCCCATTTAGGAAAGTGCAGTTGTATTTTCTGTTGACATTTGATCGGCCTTATTTTAGGTCCCATCGCTACCAACATTATACAACTGCTGGGCGGGAAGGATTTAAATGAAACCCTTCCGGTGACCAAGGCGGTAGGTGGATTATGACCAAAATACCCTTCCCCTTGTTCATACACTAGTTGTCTTTCACCAGACCTGCAATCGCGGCTATCTGCCCGTGGTGAGTTTTAGAATGAAAATAGGGGCTTACAGTTTCACTGCACTTTCGAAATAAGCAGTGAACGGATTCGTCCGTCTAGCATATCATGCTTTTCGGGACCGCTTGGCCGATTCCCCTTTCTTGAATCCTTGACCTGTTCAAGGTCCTACTTCTATCTACCTTACCAGATTTTGAGTTATATAGGGTAGGCTAGAAACAGAAGTGGATTAGGGTTGAGGGATCCACCATCTACTTCCCAGTATTTGGGTCGGAACCCTCTTCTCAAATGCTCCTCCTTGTAGGGTAACCACATGGAGTGGTCCTATGGAGAGGTGCACCTTGGCTACCCTCACTTCTGTATTTTGTATACTGTGGGGCGCCCTTTAATGAGGAAGTTGCCTTCTTGGTTGAATAAGGCAAGAATTATGGATAGAGTTTTGGGGTTATTACCTGCTTGCTCCACTATATAATTCTGTTTTCTGGAGTTACGATAACACAACTGTTCCTTGTGAGGGGTCAGGTGTAGTTCAAATGTCATTTAGTACGCTACCTGTCATAGCTCTGACAGGGTGGCGATGCCCATATCCACCAGTTCTGGTGGGTGTGGAAACCGGAAGTCTCATGTTGTTCGTCAGCACTATGGCATGATCGGATTGTACCAGTGACAAGTGTTTCGGTGGTTAGTTTGACATTAGGATCCTCTCAGCTATCTAAGTGCCACTCGTTGGAGTGTGGTACTTGCTTGACAGCTGGGATCTTTCCTAGGTGATGGCTGGGACTGCGTTTTCTTTGGGGACGCAGGTTTCCATCTGAATTGGAGGAGGCCTATATAAAGAAATTCTTTACAGTCTACTTTGCTGGCCTTGAATCTTCTTTCTTGAGTTTGACTGGCTTAGTAGCCACCTGGGCAACCTTTGACTCTGAAGGGAGGTTCAAGGTGTTGCACAAGCTCCTTGGGGGGCACTTGACTTGGGGGGGAGTGCCCGCACCGTTAAGGGAGTCTTTGTGTGGCTCAGGTTAGATTATGCCATGGTTATCTCCTAATGGGTCTCATCTTTCTACTAAGCGGACTATTAGTTTCAATCTTTTATTGAACTAGTCGTTCATCAAAGCTTCCGGGTTAAAAGCTAGGTGTAAGTCCTTATATTCGGGGCTTACCTAGGATACAGACAGACCTGCTATTTGCTATGGTGAGCGCGGCGTAGGTTGACAACCTTGTCGCGGATGACAACTGATGATAAGACTTTATGGCTGTCAGCCGCAACTAACTAGAGATAGGGGAGGCTGATTATCTGTGTGACATCGATT
>JARVXP010000372.1:237500-300000 GCA_029856935.1 Cyclocarya paliurus
CCGGTCTATTTCGACCAGCTTATACCGAATCGGTCCTTTACGCTTTAATTAATCGGTCGCTGAATCCGTAGTTTGAGTATCGCTTCGAAAGTCCCCCCTCCCGCGAATCGCTTTGCTTCTTCAATGAATGTGCTTGCTCTTCTGTCTGATGGAATTCCGTTTTTATGCTCATGTTGTCTAAAGCTAAAACAAAAATTTCCCAGGCATGGGAGGCCCTCGTACAAAGCCTTTTCTTTCCCGCATGGAAAAGGAAATATCAATAAAAATAAGTAGAGGAGTAGCTCGCACAATGGGTAGGGGTGAAGTACGCGATTGATTTCGTTCTTTATAAGAAATGTATTCCCTTCTAAGGGAGGTGCGGTGCCTGTCGGCCCGGTCATAATGATCGGTCTCTCTCCTTTCCCCGGAGTGAAGGAATTCGTTTATTCCAATAGTGAAGGAGTTCGTCTCTATGCCTATAATTTCCTTTTGTAAGAAAATGTGTTCAATGGCTGTCATATTTGGAAGTGAAGTACTATAGGTGTCTTCCAATCTGATTTTAGACTTCATTTTTTTGATCTCCTTCTTCCCTTTCTCGCCACAAGGAGCTCTTATATAAATAACAAATAGGGAGGCAGAAGCAATCAAAGTGATGCGTAAGGTCGGGGCTTCGGGAGGGACTCATGTAATAGATAAGCTTCAATACTGTGTGTCTTAGACTTCCCCCCGCTCCGCTAGTTAACATAGAGGACTAGCCTGTCGTATAGAAGAGATAGAGTCTATCCCTAATTGATTGAGTATGACACTCTTAGCAAGCGCTAATCTTTCTTTAATGAATGAATTGGCGCAATCACTATCTGAGATTTGAATTGAATGAAGGTACAAAATAAAGAGGTGCTTGAGCTGGAACTCTCGCATCAGCTGGATCAGCTTACGCTATTTGAAAGGCTAAATGCTTCCGAGTTGAAAAGGAAAGCTAGCGAAGCTAAAACAAAGATGACAAGCAAATCCCCAGAAAGCCTTTTGAAAGGCCTTCTTGATTAGTCCAAAAGGCTTGTTTGGGGGCTCTGATGCTACTGGCCGCCAAAAGTCTCTCAAATAGGCCCCTCTTTTTGAAGGCTCATTCAACTTGCTTATCAAAGGATGCTAGCAAAGCAAAGAGGAGGGAGACGGCAGGCGGAAGATAAGGAGGAGTGGTGCAATTAGGCCTTCCCTTCGGTATGCGATATCAGTATGTAAAGTTAATTTCTCTCGTAGGCCAGACCCGCGTTTCGGACCTTATTGGTAATCAGAGGTGGGTTCTTCCTACAGCCAGAAATTTTTTTCTGGAGGACATATGGCAGGAGATTAGGGCATTGGATCTTTCCCCAGTACCTTTGCCTGACAGGGTGGTATGGACGTTATCTACGGAAGGGGATTTCTCGTTCAAATCAGCTTGGCAATTGGTCAGGAAAAAATATCCCAAGGTAGAATACAAGAATATTCTGTGGCACACCGATTTGATCCCGAGGCATTCAGTGATTGCTTGGATGGCTGTAAATAATGGCCTTTATACGCTGGATAAGGTAAGCATATTTCGCCTACTTGCGTACTCTCTTGCTCTCATAATGAGTCCATTGAGCATTTCTTTTTTGGTTGTGAATTCGTGGAATGGATTGTGACTGCTCTTTTCGCTAGACTGGGTCTTAATAAGCATCCCTCCTCTTTGCCTATTGTTATTGGTTGGATAAAAAAGAGTTTTGCCTCGATCCTTCGGTTAGCCTGCCAAAGCAATCACATTCTATTTCATATCCAACTCTGGCTTCCCGCTTCCTCTCCCTGCCGGTCGAGCTAGCTATCGCTTCCTCTTCTCTATGTAACGGAACCCTATAGTACCTGGTCTGCCTCTCGCCCACGGTCCCCAGAACGCTCCAAGTCGAGAAAGGGTGGATCGCTCCGTCCTTGCTTGCGTCTCTGTCTCGTACTCTCTCGTTTTGCTCCTTTCCGGTGACTAAACCCCGTAGGTTAGGCTACTATTGAGATTATTCCATTATTAAGCCATAGTCATACCCCAAAGGAAGAACTAGTGTTTAGATCGTCTGTTTCACTCTTCTCTTTGTAGCCCGTTGAATTCGTGCTTAAGAATCCCTTCGCCTCGACATGATTGATCTCTTCGCCCCTGTCAGCTAAAGGACACTGGAAAGGAGATAGGTTAGAATTGCCTCTCAAGCCAAGCCTGCATTCGGAATCGGTAGAAAAGCCGTCAATCAAAGGTAGGTTGCTGCCTTCTTATGGCTTGCGCTAAGGAAGTGAAGGATATGAAATAGAGCCCGATTTTCTGAATGTTGAAGCTGCACCTGGATAAGGCACCATCAGAAACCACAACAAATGGGTCCAGTCCCTACACAAAAGAAGAATACCCGGAAGCGGACACGGGAGGAGAGGCAAAGCTAGCAGCTGGAGAAAAAAAGCCATTCCCTTCTCCTTGAACCGTGAATTCCCGAGCTTCCCGATAAAGGAATGAGCTAGCCTATCTTAATCCTGTCCTGCGCTGGTAGACGCATCTTCAGCCTGGTCCAAGGGATTCTTCTGCCTCCTATAGTGGACTTCCTTGATTTCCCTTTGCTTGCCGAGAAGATATAGACCCAAGTCACTCTCGAATGGTACCTCTATATCCTTTAGCAGCGTTTACGGCCCCTACTCCGAAAGCAATTCAATTCCATTTTCTTTTTCCTCTATCTATGAACGAAAAAGGTAGCAATCTCCTCCTTGTGGTTAGTTCATATAATAAAGCAAGAAGCTCATCCCCTCTCCCCCCCTGACTCCCTCTCCATACATACAGAACCGTAGTTTATGGTCTCTTGTGTTTACAGCCCATTCTTCACCTTTCCTATAGCCAGCAAATCAAGGAGATACGGCTTAAAAGCCTACGCGCGTCAGGTTGTTCGGCTTCGGCCCTTCCTACACGTGACTACACGGAATTCACTTTACTTTACGGTACGGAACTAGATATGAATTTCATCCTCTGTTGGCGAGATCAGAGGCAACGGTGGCAGCAGCTGTGGATTCTGTTGATTCTTCATCTCCTCGCTTGACGCTCTCTTCAATTGCAGATCCTGAACCTTCGGTCAAGTTGCTTTTCTATCCGGAACTTTCGGCTAAAGTGGCTTCGCTCCTTCTCTTCTATCTATCGCTAAAGTAGCTTCGATCCTCTCTTCTCTTGAACTTTCGTTAAAGTGGCTTCCTGTAGGGGCCTTTGAACGGGCCTTGGTGGGGATATCTCAAATGGGGGCTTACAGCTCGTTTAGCTCATAACAGCAAGACATATTTTAAGACAGTTTTTATCGCCTAGCTGGGGCCGTAGCCATTACTCGTGTGGGGCCGTCCCTTGCTCGGCTATTCGAACTCGCCTTAGGGCATACTTATTAGATCTCTTGAGGTACTATTGGCAGAGGGGAAGCGCCACTTAGAGACTTTGAATCTGAAGGAAGGCAGTCGGGAAAGCCCTAAAGGTAAGAAGGTCTTTGTTCAAGTCAAGTGACTTAGCTTAGAGAAAGAAAACCGTTAGTGAAGTGTCGGGAGATGCGTACAGTTTCGGCACTCGAAGAAAAGCTACTTCTTTGATTGTTCCGGGAAGTACTACTTGAAAGTCAAGCTCTTTGTTGCAAGCCAAGCAGAACAGAAGATAGAGGAAACCGGAACTTTAGCTAGTAGACAAACAACTTTCGTTAGCAAGCGGTACTCTCATCGAGTAGGGCAAATATCATACCCAATCGAAAAAAAGGTCTTGGAATCGACTTATAGAAAACAACTGCTTTTCCGTTAGCGAGTACAGTTCAAGCGGAACTGAGACTTGAACCTGAGACTCAAGGTCAAGTGCCTACGTAACTATCCGGTCCGGTAAGTGAAAGTAAGAAGGCGTGTGGAAGGCAACTCTGTTTAGCCAGCAAGCATAGGAAAGAAATCCCCCCGGGGAACTGACTATTAATGCTAATCCATTAGTTCTAGCTCGAAGTTTGCCCTTAGTTGTCTCGAAGTTAGCTGCTTGGCATGAGTAGCTTGGGCAGTCTTAGTGAGTAGCTTGGCTTGCTCATGCGGGGCTTTGGAAAGAAAGTAACCAGGGAATTCATATACTAATCTTCTAATCCAGCTCGAGAAGTTTTTTGTTTAAAAGTAGATCGGGAGTTCAAGCAGATGTTAAATTAGGGTGAGGTTTACTATTCTAGTCTACAGGCCACTTAGCTAAACGAAATCCTGAGTATCGACTGTCGTGTGAGTCTCGACCAATGTGTAGCTGCCGGGCTATAAGTAACGGCATTCTCAGTTAAGATAACAGGATTCAAGCTTGCTTGTGTGTACGTGCTTGTTATAAGTAGATGTAGATGTGAAGGTGCCTAAGGAACCGCCCTAACCCCCTTAAATACGTTGTTAGAGGCGTTGGCTATTCGTAGATCTGTTATACAGGCGATTTAGCTACTTTCAACCCTGAGTAGCGGGTATTAGGTGAGGGGATGGGGATACCTGCAGAACCGTTTAATTGTGGAACAAGCTACGCACGTTACATGTCCTTTAAAGCTACCGTTAAGGAAGTATCAAAGATAGGAGAACGAGATCCGGGCACTAGCGTGTTAAAGGAAACAGGGGTACTTATTAATGTGGGAAAAAGACGTATTAAAATCGTATGAATCGATTAGACCGATTCTCCTCCTGCTGCTCAACCAGCTCGGTCTGACCTGACTTTGACCGCTTTCTGATCGCTGGTCAATGAAAACCCCAGATCCTTAGCTCTATACCTTTGCTGGCTGGTTGTCCCACAGGGACTACTCCTTGCTCTTTTCTTTATTGTTGGATGGGGAAGAATAAGGTTAGACTGTCTCTGGGCAGCGAAACTTACGATTGAAGGTCTTTCAGTTTTGAAGCATACAAGATGAAAAGAGAGTCGTTTGGTAATCTTATCAAATCGGTGTTAAAACAGTTGCTTTTTCAGACCAAAAATCAGTGCTTTAATGCGTGGACCGTAAGCCCCTACTCCTAATAAGTTGCGGAGTTCAGTCCCTTCCAATATGAGTGTCAGACTTGCATCACATTACCTCCTGTACTAAAAAAAAAAGCAGCTAACTGAGAATGCTAGCTGATCTACGACCACCCTTGCTTGTTTGGCGTAATCCCTTAATCGATTTTTTTGTAAAAGAGATCCCCCTTCCCTTTCCAAAGATTGGCTTTGAAGTTAAAGAGTGGATTTCCCTTGTTTTGGAAAGGAAGTGGAAGCAAGGTTTTTTATTCCTAAGAGTGAATGAGTGATATTAGCTCTTCTAGTAGCTCCTCTGATAATAGCAGTAGCTCTTTTGAGATAGCCTCTCTATGGCAATTTGTCTTTAGTAAAAAGCCTGAAAATCCATTTTGTTAAAAAGAGCGGATAGGCGGAAAATACAATAGGTCAATTAACATGCTCAAATAAGCGCTTTCTTTTATCTTTTTAGCCTACGCTCTCTTTTCAATCCTATTTTCGATCCCCGGATAATAGGATAACGAAAGAGATCTGTAAATGCTAAAGTATACTGCTGGATCTTGGTATGGGTCTAATAGTCATAGGTTGATATGCTGTTAACTCTACCAGAGATAGGTATGGAAGCCACTATGGGTATATATCCAGGTATGCTTCTAGATAAGGAACTGAACCTCACGCCATAAACTGAATCCCTATCATGAGCGCGAGCATAATCCACTGGATCTACTGGGCTTATTGTACAGGGAAAGCCATCACTTGTCTCTAGCTCTTGATATGGAAGGTATACTACTACCACTTCTACCGCTTTTGGATCCACAACTGACTCAACCGTATCTACTAGTTCAGTACCAGTCCTTTCTTATTTGTAAAAAAAAGGCTATGCCGGTACTGATGCTACCACTGGTGCTTTGCCTCCTCCACTACTGGAGGTACCCTGGATAAGCTACTGAAGCCGCTACTCGTGCTAGTTAATCCATAATGAAGGTACGAGTGCTAAAGAATCTGCCGCTAGCTCTACTAATGATGCTATAGGTTACGGATCTAGTACAATATGCCGCTACCCCTATGACGTAAGGGCTTTGCAGCCAGCTCCGAAAACGGGTTCCAAACCTGCGCACCTTTACTTTGACTAATAATCTTAATAGTTGGCGCTTATTTCTCAAAGTAAAGAAACCTTTCAAGCCAAGCCTCCATTTGAGCGGCCTCTTCCTAGGGGGCTGTAACTTGCTGTACCTTTTGGGGGTCTTCGTTTGCAGCTTCGCTTGCTCTTTGGCTTGGCGCGCTACTATGCCGGAAATTTCCGGGTCTCGTCTTTAGCCTTACCAGAAAAGACACTTCCATCTTGTCGTTCAGCCCCCCTTTGTTCATTAGCTTAAATCCGGCGTTCATGTTGCCGCTGATTTCTTTCATTTAAGGAAAATTCCAATTCTCCTTCTTCGGTTTGTGCCTGGCTTTGCCCTGAGGACATTAAAGAATTCAAAGAAAGCTAACTAACTTCGCTTGCCCAGTTCCGGCAATATATATTAAGGATTGGACTTCTGCTTCTTCCGCTTCTGTCTTTGAATCTGCTTATGTTACTTCCATGTTACCGTACTTCGGATTCAGGATTGGCAGAAAGAGTAGCAGTGGCTGATGAAAAACGTGATCTTGCAGGGGGTGCGAACTCGTAGCTAACGTCGTTGGTTGTCTAAATCTCTCCCCAAAAAAAAACTGCATGAAATTTATTTAGCCCTTATACGTCTTTTCATTCTTCAGAGCCTACTCTTGCTGGAGTTGTGGCTGGGTCAGATTCCATAACCTCTGCTAATCTCCGAGCTGCCTTTCCTTCGGCTTGTAACAAACGCTCTCAGAAGCCATTATTTTATCGTTTACGGCCTGTTTCGGCTATTTGATGGACGAATGCCCTATTGGAGCCGTTTCCGGGCCTTACTTCTTAGTCAGATTAAAAGGTGGGGTTTTCCCTGAGTCGCCTATAGTAAGGAGCTATGAAGCCCTTCCCTTCTCGTAACTCTCTCCATTCATTGAGCTACCTTCGGTTTCCTTAAGGTGCTCTTCCTTACTGGATAATGATTGGCTACCTAAGGGGCCTTTACAGCTTGAGTCGGTCGGTCCGGCTACTCGGAAGGCGGGGCCATTAGTTGGAGGCCATATCGATGGGAAAAAGGCAACTCGTTTCGTCAACTGTGAAGGCGAGGCGGTCAAGCTGGAGGGAGACAGGAGGGAGGCAGGGCTGTCTTAGCATGAGCTCCCAGTTGGGGATATGATATTCGAGGTTGTCTACGAAGGAGGCAAGGCGGAAGGAAGACAGGAAGCCAACCAAGCCCGGAAGACTGCTTAAAAACGTGAGTGCGAGGGACAAAAGGGGGTGGGGGCGAGCTTTAATTGAAGTAGGGAGTCAATTAACAACGAGGCTGTAGTTTACTAATAAGGACTATTGCGACTAATCTAGCTACCCCGAAGAGCAGGAAGGCCACAAACAAGAGCATATTTTTTAGATATCCCACAATTAGAGCTATTAGCTTAGCTGGAGTTTTGCTTGGCCGGCTGAGTACGGAACGCTAGCTCTCTCTACTTTAACACTTCGTTCACTGCTGGCCCGGAGTAAGACATGCCACCTTAATGCACTAGCCAGTTAGAAGGATTTGAACTATTACTGAACCGGCCTTCGAGACGAAAGGAACGAAAGCAGGCAACATGAGTATGCTACTTCCTGCGAGAATGCATTCTAATGGTTTGTCATGTTCCTACTCCAACTCCTGCGAGAATGGCCCTCCCTACTACAGACTACGCTCGGAAAGTCGGTGATAAGCAAGAAAAGAAGAGAAGAATTTGAAAGAAGAAAAGAGAAGTCCCGAGAAGTACTTCACTTAGCCTTTCTCTAGTAGTTCTTCTCCTCCTTCCTCACTATGCTTCGCTTGACTTGAGTTGGGAAGAGTCAGATTCATATTCCGAAATGAAAACTCCCCGTAATGCTTGTATTCCCTTACTGAACGGAAGGAACGGTTCCCCTACTCGCTTGCTAATGGACTATAGCCGGAACGAAGGCACGGATTATATACCAAGTCTTTCCTATTCTCCTAGTCTCGCAGTTGTCAGCTTCTTAGCTTTGGTTTTACCCCCTTTCCCCTTTATCTAATAATAAGGTAAGCTTGTTTGTCTTCGGGCTTTCGAGTTGGATATCACCATATACTAGTGCTAGTGCGGGTGAAAGCCTTTATGGGAGAGGAAGGGATCATTGAGGGCATTCCCGGTCTTACAGTGCATTCATGCAGCAAGATTCAGATTGAATGGACATAGAGGGAACGGGGTCTAGTTCAGTTTTCAGGGTGAAAGCCTCTCGAAAAAGGCTTAGCCATTTCCTAGCAACACAAGGCAGGCTAGAAAGGCGAGAGGAGCTATAGTAGCTACATGAAACCAAGTCATTCTTTCTAGAATACTTGCTGGCATGCGAGACGAGACTGGAACCAAGGCCAAG
This sequence comes from Cyclocarya paliurus, assembly GCA_029856935.1. Taxonomy (NCBI): domain Eukaryota; kingdom Viridiplantae; phylum Streptophyta; class Magnoliopsida; order Fagales; family Juglandaceae; genus Cyclocarya; species Cyclocarya paliurus. Next base: position 245,942 of record JARVXP010000372.1, read on the forward strand.
GGCAGGAACTCTACCAACAGGAACCCTATCATCAACCAATAGGCCAGGAGCAAGGATTCCGGAAAGTGAAATTCGATATTGCAAGTGCAAGTCGACGCTACTGATATGAAAGTGAAAGTGGAGTGAAAGCCGGCTCTAAGCAGGATCCAAAGACGTTCAAATCCAGTTCCAATCTGGATATAAAAGTGCAGTTCAATCGTCGAAAGTGATATCTCTTTTCTTTTATTTGAGTTCGGTCTTCTTTTCTCTTTTGAGTCAGGTTCTTAAGACAGGACAGGAAATCGGGTTTTCTGAATATCTCTCTCTTCCGGCCTATTAAGTAAAGTAAGTTAGTTCGAGATCGAAACTGGACCTGAGAGAGACTAGACTTCTAGTAACAGTAGGTGCGCCTTCCGTTGAGGAGAGCTGTTCACAAGCAGTGGTTATGAGCTCTTTCTTGTTCCAGTTCAGAAGAGGTAATTCCTTCAGTTGCACTAGTGGATTGAATAACCTTTTTTTTTAGTTCCAACAAAGTGCATGTGTTGTTGGTTAATAAAAACACGAATTTCGATAGGCCGGAGGACTGATACTATAAGTAGGACAAACGCCTTAAAAGAGAAATGAAAGGCATTTTTCCACTTATCCAAGGAATCTCTTTCTTGGCATTTGTATTTGAGAGAGAGAGCTATGCTTAGGTCAGTTCCTTCAGTAAACTTATTTGGTAAGTCAGAAGTGAACTTTAGGTAAGTAAGTAGTCCCGTATGAAATTCATAAAACATTCATATCTGGCACTTGAGGAGGTCAATCTTAAGTGTTGGAAGCTACTGCTAAGGTACTCCCCCTCATCTATAAAAGATAGGCAATTGAGAGAGAATAGGGCGATAGCCCGGTTTTTGATTGAATATCCTTTCCTGTGTTTGTCTTGTATTGAGGTATACCGAAGATATGAGTCAAAGTAGGTAACAGAAGGGGAGGGATTGCTGTTTTTTATTAGTGAGGGCAAGCAGCTTTCATTTTTTTAAATATAATGGTAGGGCGAGTAGGCGGTTCGTATGTTTTTATGACCCCCAGAATAATAAGTAGGAGGATACGCAGAGCAAGAGCTCTGGAAGTCTACCCGGGCGGGCTTCTTCCCTTATATAGGATGACATAGATAGAACCTCCTTCTTTGATCCATTCATTGATCGCATCCCCTTTGCCCCTTTCTTATTATTAGTAAGATAGGGTTCCAAACCTTTTGAATCAAAGTAGAGTAGGTTGCTTTCTCAATCTTTCTCTGATTCTAGCCGTGTAGTGGATCCGGCTTTAGTCGGCTAAAAAGAGGTGTGTGTGGCCGGGCTTCTTTCTTTATAGTGCTGCCCGCCCCCTTCTTCATTCATTCATTTAGGCCCGACTAGGAACACGTGGATCCAGGGAACCTGGCTCGGGAACAGCTTCTTACTAGTAGGGGCTAATCACAGTAAGAGAGTCCAATCTCTGAAATAGAGCTTAGTCTCTCCCCATAGTAGTATACTAGTCAAAGGCCTAGATTATGACTTGATCCAATAGAGTCAGAACACCTTTATATCTAAAAGAAATGGTGCTCGATGAAACGATCCAGATTCCACACTATGCTGTGGGCTGGGGAGAGAGCTGCTCTGCGAAGCTGGGCGTTCAGTGTTCTTATGGAGGAACCATAGACGAAAGAGAATAGAAAGGGCCTTCAAAAAAGAGCGAGGGAGTGATGGGCAACCTTAGTCTATATGTTGCTCGTGAGCCGCCAAGTACCAGTCTCGCAACAGTACTGGCGCAAAAGGATCGGTCCTTCACTTGCTGATCGTTCGCGAGTCGAACTCGCTCTCTTGCCACGCCTTTCACTCACTCGCTTGAGTCGGACTCAATCACTCTTTTTGTTTGGAAGATCATTCGTTCTTCACTCTCTTGCTATTACCCGCGGGGAGCGCAGCAACCAAGGTGCATATTATCATATAGAAACAAGCGAAGCGTAGCGAATCACATAGATAAGCCCCTACCTGCCAGCGCGCGGATAGATAGGGCGGGCGAAGCGCGAAGGGGATGGATGTCTGAGCGGTTGAAAGAGTCGGTCTTGAAAACCGAAGTATTGATAGGAATACCGGGGGTTCGAATCCCTCTCCATCCGCGAAGTCATAAGTTCTCTCTTGCGTTATCTATAGATAAGAACGAATCGGATCGACTCGACGGATATGATAGATGGAATGGGTAGCTTGTCTTATGATGTAGACGGAGGTTCTTGTGTTATGATTTAGTTAGGACTTTGTCTCCCTTTCGTTATCTTCCGCTCCCCTTTACTAGGTTGGGGAAGGGCCGGGTGGATTACCTTTGGGAGCTAAGTCGAAGATCTCGGTGGTCTTGTGAGTGGTTGATAAACTACGATTGCAGTTTTCTTTAGGAAGTCCCATAGCTGTGAGGCTTAACAGACAAAGAAAACGGTGGATACTTCCACTAGTTGAGTAGAAGGTGACGACCCTAATGAATCGACTATGAAGGTGGCTGTTAGCTACATCAGCGCTCAAATTCCTTCATCGTTATTGCCCTGGCTTCGATGATCAACCCCTGGCACATTTAGGTTTTGATCTTCGGCCATCCTGGTCCTCAGGACCCAACACAATATTCTTCTTAGAAATTCTCTTTAAAAGATGCAAAAGGTGTTGATACGTCCTATCCATATAGAAAGCTTACCCTCTTCCACACATTACCGGTGGATGCAACAGCCGCTATCACTTTGGCTGCAGGAGGGGAATGGTTAAGTGAAACTCTCGACGTCTTCTTTGGTAAACGGGATGTTTACCCAGGCGCCGTAGTCTTGCCTAACCGTTCGGCCGGAGATGCCTTTGTATGGTATAGCAAGCTGTTTAGCTACTTGTATCGATTTGCCACAGTGTGGTTAGATACAATGTGCTGGCAGCCTCCGCTTGGCAGGATGGGAATGAAGGGAGAGGGAATTCTATTGTACTCTCCCTCCGGGAGAGGGAGCAGGGAAGAAAGGGTTATTCCCTATTGGCCCACCCTTGTATCAGGCCTTGGTACGGCCTATACATGATTGGGCCATGACGGTTTTGGCAAGGTTAAGAATGGATGGTACCTATAACCAGACCCAACCGTTGCAGTACTTGAGAGGAAAGAAAAAATGATTTTCTTTTGATCTCAAGGCTGCTACCGATTCCTTACCTGTTATCCTGACGTCCTGTATGATTGCAGGGTTGCTCGGAAATCCCTTTGCAACTTCCTGGACGTTCATACTTTGTTCTGTAGTCTTTAAATTACAATATAGTGAAGATGGCATAGAACTAATGTCTAGTACAACCTTTACTAGGTGGTCCATCCTCCCCCACCTTAGGCAAGCTTGCAATGAAATCCATGGATACACTTGCCCGGTCTCTCTGGTATAGGCAAGGGCTCCAACCCGCTGGTTTAGCTTGCTCCACCTTGTCCTGCTGACAAAGACGACAAGTTCTCACATACCCTTAAACCTCTTCCTCCATCTTTGGCCAGTAGTCACCTCGTGCTATAAGGGCCAGTGTCCTCCGTGGGTGACCAGCCGCATGGCACTCCCTTAAGATCTCCTTCCTTAAGTCTCCACCCTTGGGCACGTAGAGGCAATTCCCTCTGGTGATCAATAAATAGCCAATCCTTGATCCAAAGCTGAACTTTAGCTCCCGACTTGGCCTGAAGCACTAGCCAGGAAGGGGTCTTTCTCTAAACCTTCCCCTCTCAGGCAAGGTCCCATGTATTCTGCAAATGGCAGCTAGCTCTTCCCCCTTCAAAGCAACAAGTTCAGCTTTCCGGGCATCTGCTACTTGGTTAGTTCTTCCTGGCTTATACTTTGACTCTAACACAAAGTCAAACTCCGCCAGGAAATCCTGCCTGCCCGTTTTGGAGAAAGCTTCTTCTGTGTAGCAAAGTAGCTTGTGGCCAGCAGTCTTGACCACAAATCTAGACCGAACGCAAGTAGTGCCTCCACGTCCTCAGGCAATGCACCACTCTTTACCATACAAAGGCATCTCTTTCTATTGGACCGCGCCTCCCTGACTTGTTTGGCTCGTTGAGCTTTCGGCTTGGGTGTCCCTCCTGGACCAATACTCTTCCAATGGCATAGTCTGATGCTTCAGTGTGCACTTCGAAAGGCACAGTATAGTCTGGCAACCTCAATACGGGTTCCTCCGTCACGGCCCTCTTCAAGTCCTCAAAGGCTCGCTGGCACTTGCCTTATCCCCTTAAATGAAAGCCAATGCCAAGGCTTTCTTCAAAAGATCTGTGAGTGGAGCAGCCTTCCGTCAGTATCAAGTGATGAACCGGATATACATATAAAAATTTCGTTCAAAAGGCCAAGAAATGATCGTAGCTCGGTCACGGGGACTCCCCACTCTTCTATTGCCTTCACCTTCTGCTTGTCCATCCTAATCTGGCCATCCCCTATCCCAATGCCCTAGGAACATTACTTCTCGCATGGGCGAACATCCAACTACTTCCTATACATCAGAGACGAGTGCAGCTTTCCAATATGATGAGAAGGAAGTCCGACTGGTACCAAAAAAAAGCAATTGTGAATTGAGACCTATTCTTTGGCCTGTTTTCATGCGCGTTAGAAAGCAATTATCATATCATAAAATAAAGAGCTACTCGCCACAGAGTAGGCCTACTAAGATAAGAGCAGATCATGAACCCAAAAGAATAGATACGATTCCGGGTAAGCCGGAGAGCTTGGCCCGATCTTACTCGATAAGGCGATGGATCGCGAGATTGACGATGCTATTATGCCCATTACGCCGAAGACAGCGAGACAATGTATATTGTGTTGAGAGATTCCACGCGGAGATGCGAGACGGGTATTTTGGGGGATATGACAAGAGGAGTATAGTATAGTAGGCAGGCGAGTAGAAAGATAGCTAAAAGATTGGAATCAAAAATCGCCCAGGCCTTCTTGATCAAGTGTCAAGGCCGGGAGAACAGACTTCAAACAAAGGCATACGCTAGACTGAAAGGGCCCAGCGGTGTGGCTCATTCTTTCTACTTGCAGCTTTACGGTCTAGCGGCGGGACCCGAAGTGTTGGAGAAAGGAATAGAAAAGCTAGCATTCTCAATTGAAGCTTCCGCCGATGGTATATTAGATCATTCATATGCTTGAAGAAGATGTCTATTCGTTATATTTTGGACTATCTTCTTTTGGACTATTTTCATAGTCTTTGGCTCGGCAGCACAATCTTCGATTTCCTTTCTTGACTTGGCTTTCGCTCGCTCCTCCCCTGTCAACCTAGGCGACGTATCGCCTGCCCGCTAGCAGTAACCACCAACAGCATAATAGGAAACTGGAATTCTTTTGGCCCCGGTCCGCTCCGCTCTTTGGAAACTCGCTTCTTCGATTGATGAATTGTTTCTGAATGAGCTCTTGTCTTCCCAGGTCCCTGATACCGTAATTTGCCTCTTTCGTCGACTCTTGTGAATGGTACTAATCCCCGCCTCGACCTCTGTTCGTTCAAAATGTATTCCCTTCTCTCCAGTGTTTTATGTATCTCATCCCGACTATATTATCTGGATGCTGGATGAGTATGCCTGGCTTCCCCATACATTCATTAATACAGACATATGGTTCAGTCGTCGAGTCGTGATGGTCGCATCTCCCATTCGAAGCGGGAACAGAAAGAGACATCAAGTTCGGATAGTCGGAGAATCCCTATCATCCTTTCCGAATCCCGAGACTGCTGCAATTGACAGCCGGCTCCATCCGATCAAGTGAATCCCTGCGCTTGCTTCCTTCTAAGGCTCGAACTGAAGTCCGAGCTCCTGCAAGAAGGATGCCTCATGTTCCTTCCTCTCTTCACTCTCCGGATTCCGATCTGCATTCTTCTGGTACAAAGGCCTATCCTTTCACTTTCAAATGGAGTGAAGCCAGCGCTTAGGGGCTGAGGGGAGAACAAATGAATTGTATAAGCCCCTATACTCTTCCTTAAGGATGTCCCCCTTCAAGAGCTAGTCTAATCACTAAAATAGGGGGGTAGCCTGTCGTATTGGACTTATGATATACTTTCCTTTTTTGAGTAGCTAATTCATACCTGTATCATAGACGGCAATCAGTTCTCTTCCCTTTAGCAGTCTAAGGTAAGCGGTAGCATTCCCCTAATCGGTCTAGTCCATAGTAATAGGCGCAATCAGTACGATTATCTTTTTACGATTCTCTTTCCTTTCAATCTCTCTCTTCCCTTTCCTTTAACACTATACTTGTTGTGTAATAGGATCTTTCCGAAGGTGGAGTTAAGGCAGCAAGCATAGGTGCTTCGGTTTCCGGTAGCAAGTAATCAGGTATGTGTAAAGCAAATCCGTCCTGGTAGGCGCAGGAGATCAAGCAAAGCATGACGGTCTTCAGTCTAGCATTCTTGTAGTTCAAGAGTGAATAAGGAAGTGCAAGGCTAGCTGGCAGCTGTCTGATGAGTTCATCGCTCTCTATGGCCATTTGTCTTTAAGCTTCAGGCCAGTTAAAAAGAGCTGATAGGCGGATGGAAGCAAGAAAACGCCTACTTATAAGTCAGGCGCACTAGCGCACCAAGCAAGAAAACGGCTGGGTTGACTGTCTAGCTCGTGCAATCAACGACAAATTCCTTCGCCTTAGTAAGCTAGCTTTGTAAGCTAAGCAAGCCTGGTTCTCCGGGCACTACGGTAGGACGTGGATCGATCATGACGAGAATGGACTTCTCCGTAATGTAATAGAAGAGTCACAGTCCAGTTCCCCGGGCTTTCTCCCTTCTCGACCAGACGAAGGAGATATGAATTCCATTCAGGCGGGTAAGGGCTTGGCTTGACCCTGTGTTCTCTCCTGGTCGGGTCGGAGGCGAAGACTGGCAAAGTTCATCATTCAGTGGTGGGGTGTTCATAGAAAAGAAGGCGTCGCCCAACGAGTGGCAGATTTTGATGGAGTCTCGCTCATAGATAGAGGAAGAGTACGCGCGCTAGCGCGCTACGGCTTACGCAGTTGATCGGATCAGATAACCCTTCGGGCAACCAACCAAACCCGGCACATCAAATTCCGATCAACAACTTGGAGGTATGGCTGAGTGGCTTAAGGCATTGGTTTGCTAAATCGACATACAAGAAGATTGTATCATGGGTTCGAATCCCATTTCCTCCGGCACGGAAGTGGAACGGGCGGGCGAAATTACGTGAGAGAAAGAAAGAACCTCTTGGTGGAATTCCCCGGAGGACAGAATAGCACTACTTAGTGACTAGGAGCGGAGAGCCCGTTACGCGTTGTTTTTGTTTGACCGGCCTATCTTCTTTCTATAAGCAAGCTCCCTCCGGCCGTCCAGTCCCTGGGCGGCTCTCGGTTCTTGAGCATGTTGGGAGATTAGGCGGCAGTTGAAAGAGCTACTCGAAAGCTTGACGAACAAGCGAAAAAAGCCCTATATATTTTCTTAGTAAAGGGCTTTTCCCTTACTAGTCAAGTGGTAAGGTAGGGCGCTATTCGATGAAGAAAACAGACTTTAGGAAAGTGGTTCAGGTAGCTCAGCTGGTTAGAGCAAAGGACTGAAAATCCTTGTGTCAGTGGTTCGAATCCACTTCTAAGCGGGCGAAGGGTCCAAAGGACAGGTAGCCGGGAGCGAGCCGGATTTTGAAATGAAAGTGAAAGAGAAAGCCAAAAAATGTGAGCGCTCCTGCACTATACGGCTTTTTGGCGTCGCCCTATCTTGCTGGAGGCAGATTTTCTAAAATAAGCGGTAGATTACTCGGATTGGTTCTCGCGTCCCTGTGCCCAAAAGGATGGGCGAGTTCGGTGCAAGTGTTCATCGATCGGGTGGATCTATATGCTCCGGGGGGTGAGACGAGGTGTAGCGCAGTCTGGTCAGCGCATCTGTTTTGGGTACAGAGGGCCATAGGTTCGAATCCTGTCACCTTGATGTGGTATTCTCAGGGGCCGAAGTGCAAAGCCCAGTAGCCTATCCGTAGTCAGGAAGGCAGACTAAAAGCGCACACTTTTAAAAACTATAATGAAAAACCAAATTATGTATCTACTTATCGTATTTTTGCCCCTGCTCGGTAGTTCCGTAGCAGGTTTTTTCGGATGTTTTATAACTACTTCAGTGCTATCTTTCGGCACACTATGTTATTCATTAGAATCTCAATTGCCAATTGTTATTCCTTATTTTTTACCTTTCTATTTCACTTCTTACCTGTGTGATTGTGATATTGGACTTTCTTTTTTTTTCTCACTCATTGGTTCAGGCGGGCTGGGAGGATCAAAATCTTGCATCGGCTAGCAGGCCGGCGGCACCGGCAGAGGCGGCTCCAGCTCATCCCAATCCTTCTGGGCAACCCCCCCCCCCTTCACGCAGAGTCGTCTCAGACCGAACCATCTCAAGACGATCTATGGACTGAGTTGGAACAACCTCTGATGCCCGACCACGAACGGCGGCTGGAACTTGAAGATCGACTATCTTCTCACTTCATTTTTAAAAATTAGGATTCCCATTTCGACTTTAAAAATCAAGTCGAGAAGCACATGGCCATAGAGAAAAAGATTGAAAACGCTCTACGTCAAGCGTTTAAGAAAAAATTTTTTCCAATAGAAACAAAATACGAGGCTTGCTTTTTTATCCGCGGGGACAGCCTCTTCGGGAACCTTCTTTAACCCTATATTTACAAAAAATCCAAAAAGACGTTTTCCAAAGTACACCTTATTCTAGAATCATGCAAGCAAAAAACAATTATGAGCTCTCTCTTCGTTTCTAAAATGCTTGGCTCTTTCTTCATTTGTTCTAAGGGGAGGGGAGAAGGAGAAACTGCTCCCCGGGCTTGTCTTGAGTGAGAAAAAAAAAGGGTCTTTCGAACTAGGGGTCAAGCTTTTTTAGTTCAGAAAGACAGTAGTCTGATTTCGGTGGAAGAAATCAGACGAGGCCCGTCCCAGCAATGGGGCGGGGGAAAGGAAAAGTGGGATGTGGGTTCCTTTCGTTCGCTTTATTTTTTGTTTAGGAAAGATCTTTCGGGTGCTGAAAAGGGCAAATATAGTGATAGAGAAAGGGGAAATCAAAGGGAAATTTCGTTTTTTGATATGTTCTACCTTTGTATCAGCTTACTTTTGAGATTGAGAACGTGTTTAGTGCATTTAGGGAAAAATATCCATTTTGAGAAGAGGAAGTTCGTGAAATTAAAAAAGATGTTTTAGCGGGATCGTATGTGTTTTCTCCTTTAAAGCTCGTAGTGCTGCCTAACAAGATTACCCCATTTTAGCACTTCCTCCATGTTTTCAGCGTTCCCAAGATACCAAATGTTTACTTTGTATTGCTGTGTGAAAGTAAAGATAATCTTATGCTCATAGCTCTTTCGCGGTTCTCAGTTTTACTTTTGACTCTTCTTTTGTCTTTTTTTTTTTTTTAATTAGTTCGCCTTTCAAAAGGATAAGGGGATGAAAGAGTTCTACGGGGAAGTGCTAAAATGGGGTCAAGTTGAAATGCTTTTTTTTTCGATTTGACTCCTTCTTTGAACACACTTTGTCGCTCCCGTCTCTTGTCTAAACTCGAACCTGTGCTTAATGATTGATCTATTTTTAATCTGCTTTCCTCATTTTTGAACTTAGCCATTCTGGATGAGGACAAAAGAGATTGGTCAGCAGAGGCTGGCGTGCCCTCTGTCTGTGGGCCTTCTCGCCAGTGTGTTATTTAATTTCTATCTTGATGACTTTGATCGAACATTCATCAATCGCTTTCCTCATTTTCCTTTTGTTTGATTCATTAATGAAGTCATAGTCTCTGTTCCTCTGAAAAAGAAAGCTGCAGTTCCTTTTGAGACAATCAAAAATTTCCTTAAGGAGCTTTCGGCTAAACTCATTTACATAATTCGAGTGGGCTTCCCAATTCCGGGGGTCTCTTATCTGTAGATAACGGCGGGTTCATCCACTTTGTGGAGAAAGAAGAATAAGATTTTGAGTGGCCTTTCTTTTCTTTAATTCGTCGATAGTGAGGGTCTTTACAGTAGTGAAACATCGTTGGATATGGCTTCATAGCATTTTCTCACTAAGTTAGCAGTATAGGGTTCCCCGCTGTTGTATTGAATTCTCCTTCTTGTATGTAAATTTATAACAAACCAATGCCTTAAGCCTCGGGTAATTTTTTTAAGATATCATATACTGTTTGAGAATACCTATAAGGGCATTTTAAAAGCAAAGCCTTTTCACGAGAGTTCTAAGACCCTAAGCTATTGAAAGAAGTACTTTGAAATCAATCTCTCTCTGTCTCTGTCTAGCCGGTAAGTACCGTAACCGGATGTCAGGGGCTCGAACGAGTTCTAAATAAGTCCTTCCTTCGTACAAGCTCGAGGGAGCCTTACGTGATAGGGGCTTCAGCTCGTCCTTGACTTGACTTCTCGATTCAGGCGTACTTGCTCGATGTTGGCAAGGACGAGCGATGGACTCGAGTAAAGCGAGCACTGGACGAACTCATCCCTTGAATCGAGCAAGTCCGACTTAATCAATCGAGCAGGTCTCGAGCGAGGTGATTTAACCACACACAGGAGTCAAAGTTAGGAAATGAGAGCGTAACGAAGGACCGATCGGGGAGAGGTTTGGAGAGGGGGCGGCCCCTTTCTGGTACTATCCTAGGCTAAGCTCCAAAAAAGCCAGCTTATGGCCATCCTTTAGCAAGCCTAAGCCACTGGAAAGCGCTAGTAAGCAGCTTTGTAAGCCACTGTACGAGCGTCCCGAAGTCTCGAGCTAAGTGCCTACAGGATGAGCAGCTAAGCCAGAAGGGTCTTTTTCCTAAGCGATAAGTACGGAATCCTAAGCCCCCCAGGACGAAGATAGCCAGAAAGGTAGTTTTCCTGCCTAATCGGTAAGTCCTGAAGCTATAAGTCCTGAATGTCCGAAGGCTTCACTCGATGAGGGACGTATTCTTTCTTTTTTGGTCCTATTCGTTCGAAGGTAAGTCGACTATGTGCCTTTAAGGTTCTCCCCCGACTTGGCATCGATGAATTAGGCAGGTAATGGATTTCGGAATAGGCAGAGTTGTAAGGTAATTAGTCTCTCTTTCTTTGTTAGTAGTAGTAGTTCGAGGTTCATCGACTCTGGTTCCGTTAGGCTTATCTCGACTTTTCCTGGATATGAGTAGTCTTTTCTATGTTGAAGGTGTATCTTTCCCCGTAGTCAAAGTGTGATTTGTCAATCTCCGTTTTCATTAGTGAAACTGGCAAAAGGGAGGAAGTCAAGGCCGAAGCGTGACTCGATCAGTAAAAAAAGTACGAGCGTATGGCCGAGGGTACGAGCGGCTTCTCGAGCGTCACGGATACGAACGTAGTACTTGATCCTTGGATCGTGAAAAGTGTACGAGCCCTATCCAGGAGTAAAGCGAGCCCAGAACGAGGGCATCCGATCACTCGAGCACTGGACGATACGAACACGAGATTGAAAGCGAGCGTATTGACTTTTTTATTTCGAGTGCATAGGCAGAAGCGAGCGTATGGACAGGTCATCGAGAGCATAGGCAAGAGCTAGCATATAGGCTTTGCACCAATAAGAAAGGAGATCCGGTTGGGGGAGGGATAAGTGAGGAGACCTGTGCTTATTGGAGACTGGAACTACTATGCGATACTAAGGTCGAGTGGCTTGCCAACAAGAAGTAGAACCCCCTCATTCCGATCATCCATGAGGCCAACTAAGCGCTTTTTAGGGGGAATCAAGATCTTTCTTTATGTCTTTCATCATCCCCTCTGAAACAACCATGAAATGGCTGGTAGGAAGGCGGGAAATGCTTATGGAGTAAAGGGCAAGGGAACAAATTAGTAAGAGGGAGGAAAGACGGGACCAAGTACCACCATTAATGCTACTCACACTACAAAATCCCTTCCATTAACTAAAGTTGTATAGACCGCTTTTCCGGGTACAGCTTCTATTGCTGAACCGCTTGAGCTGGCTTACGGCACTAGCCAGAGATGTTTTAGTTATGATCCGCTTGAGCTAGAGTTCCGGAACTAGAAGGATGAAAGACTTTTTCCGCTTGACCTGTACCCGGAAAGGAGTTGAATTCTATTCCCGAAGCTGATCTCAAAAGAAAAGCCAGAAGCGTCTCAACAAAAGGCTTTGAACGTTTTTATCGTTAGTACTAGTAGAATAGAGTGCTACATGAAAGGCTACACTCGCTCTTAGAAGTCAAAGCCCTAGAGCACGGAACTAGAAATCCTAGAAGTCACTTGCACTTTTTCTTACCGGACGAGCTAACCTAACGAGCTTCCCTTCTACTACCGGAAAGAGGAGTTTACCACCGCCTACGCCTACATATTCAACTCACTCTATCCTCTTTGATCCTATTCCAAGGCGAGGGAACGGGACTTGTATCTTTCTATACAAAGCGGGACTTTACTCTGAAGCTAACTAAAAAGAGCTTAAAAAAGAGTTCCGACTACGGGCCGTTCGCCCTGACCTTAAAGCTCCCTGTAACTACGGTTTTCGTTCTCCTAAAGCCCGAAAGAGAACAGTTTTCTTTTTCTCTGATCCCGGACTTGCCTACTTGACTTGTGAAATCCGCTTTGCCTAAACTAGATAAGGAAAAGGAAAGAAGATATTCTCTAAGCTTTAGCCTTACAACAAGCTAACACAACTGAACTACCGAAAACAGCTTTCTTTATATGAGCCGACTACCGAAAGTACCTGTCTAGCGTACGGAAAAGAAGGAATTCTCTGATCTACGTTAACCGCCGACCGCTCCACCTCAATAGCTCAGTAGTAGAGCGCGCCCCTGATAATTGCGTCGTTGTGCCTGGGCTGTGAGGGCTCTCAGCCACATGGATAGTTCAATGTGCTCATCAGCGCCTGACCCTGAGATGTGGATCATCCAAGGCACATTAGCATGGCGTACTTCTCCTGTTCGAACCGGGGTTTGAAACCAAACTTCTCCTCAGGAGGATAGATGGGGCGATTCAGGTGAGATCCAATGTAGATCCAACTTTCTATTCACTCGTGGGATCCGGGCGGTCCGGGGGGGACCACCACGGCTCCTCTCTTCTCGAGAATCCATACATCCCTTATCAGTATATGGACAGCTATCTCTCGAGCACTGGTTTAGGTTCGGCCTCAATGGGAAAATAAAACGGAGCACCTAACAACGTATCTTCACAGACCAAGAACTACGAGATCGCCCCTTTCATTCTGGGGTGACGGAGGGATCGTACCATTCGAGCCTTTTTTTTCATGCTTTTCCCGGAGGTCTGGAAAAAGCTGCAATCAATAGGATTTTCCTAATCCTCCCTTTCCGAAAGGAAGAAGTTGAAATCATTTTTCCTTTCCGCAGGGACCAGGAGATTGGATCTAGCCATAAGAAGAATGCTTGGCTGATAAATAACTCACTGATCGGGGGCGTTCGTAGTGACTGAGACTTGTCACATCTAGCTACTCGGATACGAAGGAAAGAGCGGATAAAACAGCGGATGGTAGCATCGGGTGTAAAAGAGCTCCTATCTATCGGTTGCATCCTTAGGAACTACCAACTAGCTAATAGGAAAGAAGAGAGCTAGGACAGAACATAACTCATTAGATCTAGCCATGGTAGCTAGTCGAATGTAGGAGATAATATAACTGCTTCCCTTTAGGACTCGGCATTCACTTCCTGACTCTATCTATTCTAGTTGAGTAAGGGAGGCCTCTTGTGACAGACAGCTTTAGCAGCTCTTTCCTTCTGATCTAGGCCCAGCCTTGTGTATTCTTCTACCTAGGAGAGATCAACAGCAGCAACCTATCTTTATCAACCTTTTCCTTCTCTTTGATAGTTCCTGAAGGGCTCTCTTACGCATTTAAACTAGACTTTTTATATCCTCATTAGGGTAGGTAGTTACTACGTCCTGTAAGAAGTTTAGAGAGGCTGCTTTCTTTTCCTCCTATGGTTGGTCGTAGATCAGGTGAGTCTAACTCCTCTTCCTTCTATAAGGGGTAGGCCTTGCAAAAGGCATAAATGGAGTCATTTTCTAGCCGGGTATCCCGATCGAGTATATGTCCAAGAAGGGGTCTCTTCCCGAGGGAAATATCAATATAAGTACGAGCATTATATCTGAGTCCATAACTGATTGTTTACCAGAAGAGGTCGTTCCCCTCTGATCCCAGCTGAGCTCCCCAAGTCCTCCCTCTCCTGCCGCCAGTCAGGAATAGAGTGAGGCGAATCCTGTATGTGTGCTAAGTGCTTCCCTTTCTATTAGCTAGGTATCTGGCTATGGAGGTCTTTCCCTACCCACCGATCTGAGTACCGAAACGATTGTGTAAGATACTCGGTGCTTCTTTCTCTATGCTATCTTTTATAGGCATTCATTGGTGCATTTCCTTTGTAGGACTGCTCCCCTGGTATCAACCGCTCTTTTTCTACAACCTCTTTTGGAAGAGAATCTGTTGTTTAATCTAATAGGTTGTACGTACCCCAAGCTGAGCTAAAAGAAGGATTAAACCTTCGTCCAGGCCTAACTGGAGTGAGTCCTCTTCTACTATCTAGGTATCCCGGTAGTTCGCTAGCAATCTGAGTAAATAAGGGTCCCGTTAACCTCGAAACGAAAGTAGGTAGAAGGAACCCCGCTAACTCTGAGAAGGTATGCTGCCCCGGTAAACCCGAGTGAGTCCGGTAAGCCCGATCGGGATGATAAAGGTGGACTTGTCCTGCCATTAATTAAATGAAGAAGAAAACCCGAGGTTCTGAAAGAATCACTAGAATTCCGAACCTAGTAAATAACATCTTTTTTGTTTTATCGAATCGCTTGCTAATTGCTAACAGAGTAGGTTGGCATAATGGAAAGTAGGGATATTGATCAGGAGGGGTAAAGGCTATATCAGAGAGGGGCGCTATTTCGTCTCTAATGGAACATGTAGGAATAGGCTTGGAGAGGGGCGAGCTTAAAAAGAAAGGAGTTTTCTCATAAAGCTTTCTGCTGCGCTTGTCTTTTCACGGAAAAAAAGAAAGATATCCGTCAAGCTCTTTCAAGCTTTGGAGTCAAATAGCCGCTCTTAATTACGACTTGATGATAAGTAGGGTTTCTCTTTCTTCTTTTCTCTATCTTTTATTATAAAGAGTACACTGCAATCAAGTCCGTAGAATAGAATAGTCTCGCGCGTGCACGCGCTTCCTTAACTCATTCTAACATAGCTAACCGAAGGAGAGGATATTCAGTTGAAAGTGAAAGGTCGAGGAAACCGAGACCGAGGAAAGCTAGGAAGGCGAGGAACGAGAAACCAAGTAGTAGGCCGGAAGGTGGAAGCATGCAATATAAAGAACTCCGGATGTGAGGTCCGAGGCTTCGCCGACTGAGAACAAGCAACGGATTACTTGCTAAAGTAATGCTTACCGAAACTTAGCCCTAATTAATGGATAGAAAAACCTGAAGTACATGTCATCATTCAAAACCTATGTTTTAGCGCTTCAAGATGAGCCTTAATTCATACCTATCTTCTTCCCTCAATCTGCTATGCTTGAACTCGGCGGATAATTGGGAGGTGGTACCTGGGGCATAAGTTATGAACTTCCCTCCTTGAATCAAATATCTTCCTCTGCTCGTCTGGACTGGAGGCAGGAATTTGGGTTGTTTATTGGCCTTATCTCCCGGGTGAGCTTGACTTCCTGTCCTTGTTTGATCCTGCATCACCCCATATTTCTCACTTATACCGCGGGCGGGGTACCGGTCGAGACATTCCTCTTTCGACGTCCGCGCACCTCATATGGGTTGTTAATGCTCCCGATGATTGGCCTTGCACCAGCCATCATTTGGTTGATGAGGCGGATAATCCCTATCTTCTGCTATCCATTCCCCCCGTCCAATCAATAGGTTGATTCCCAGAGTCTTTAAAAGCCATACCTCCCTACGGGCATATCAGTTCTATGCATCCCCCCCTATAATACCCCCTCCTCTATTTCCTTCGATCATCGGACGTGAAGGTCTGCAGCCACCGAAATCATCCTCCCTTCATCCGCTGGCATTCCTTGTTTGAGGCATATCGATTATAGAAGACATATGGGTTGTTGTAATCCCCATGGAGTCCATTATTGTACCTCAACCTCGGGGGAGGGAGAGAAAGCACCCTCATCGATCGAAGCAGCTGATCGACGTCGAGTCTCATACGGGTGGTGGAACCGGGGATCTTATAATGCTCCAGATCACTCTATCAATCCATTCCAGTCCCACCTTCATTCGTGTGCTGCAACTCATCAGCTATAGCCAGTGGCTAGGAGTTCTCACTTCAAGCGGATATTCGAGAAATACAGCTGGCCGCAGCACCTCTAGTAGTTGGAGAAGGAGATAGGCGTCCACCTATTCGATCATATGCCATACCTTTTGGGGGGAGATCCCCTCCTTTCGTTGGACAGACAGAACTTTACTGGTAATTCGCCCTCCTTTGCAGATTATTTAAAATATCAGATGGACACTCCCAATCATGCTCTATGAATTGAACACCTCCTGGGCAAGCAGCACCAGAACGAAGGTTATCTGCCTCGAGGGGCGGCTCATCTCGGCTCATCCAATCAAAAGAAGAAAATCCCTTCACCCGGATCGAATATTATCGGAGTTAGAGACTGCAAATAAAAGCGTCTAGTTCAACCAGTGAAGGCAATCTTGGGAAATAACCGATATGTACTGATCTTACTGGTCAAACCGAGCATTTATGGGGAGCCGCAAGATACGGCCAAAAAGCAACGAGCGAAGTCGCCGTAGCCGTAGTTTATCTTTAAATCCGCTGTTGCCTATAGTGGAGATTGAATTGAACGAAAAGACTGGGAATTAAGCAATCAATTGAGCTGCTATACCTGGAATTAAGGAAGATATTTCTCTTTCGCCGGGGAATAAAGTCAAGCAATTCAATATCCCTTATAGCGCCCCCGGTACTACATGAAATCAAGCAATTGAAGCTTATTGGTCCCGGTCGGCCTTAGAGGAAATCCTTCAATTGAGCTTATGGGAATAAATCCATCTCTTTATGTAGCCCCCCGGGAATACACAGGAAATCAAGCTTCTTCCTTTCGCTTCGCCCTCTCCTTAGTTTAGGGAATAAAGTCACCCGGGGAATGAATGCTATCAACAATTTATGTAGCTTCTGGGGTACGATCCAGATCTGGCTCCCGATTACGAGACTCGTACTCCTCACCTCTATAACGAACCTTAGTTTCTCCTCTGTCAGAAGGAATGACTCTTCCCATCGATAACGCAATTACGATATGATGGGTCGGGTAGCGAATCGGGCGCTGCCTTAGCTGCCTCTGTCTCGTCTTTGCTTGTCTTCCTCTGAACCGAGTTCGTGCTCAAGGGTCAATCAAACCACGAACCAAAGGAACTCTCTATTAACAACTCCCCCGTGAATGATCCCAAATCATTCTTAAAGCTGGGGCCAGACATAAAGATAAATGGAGTGAGTCCTCTTCCTCTTCTCTATCTAGGTATCACCTCCCCTGTAATGAGAACTCCCCGTAGATTGACTGACTTATGCCTCAGGCCCGGCTATCCCGATCTGTATTCTAGTTCTATCCTCCGATGGGGCTTCTCGATATGGCTAGACTTTCTTTCCTAGCGAGGTGATTGATTGCAATCTGAGATTCATACTAATCAGACTAACCAGACTCTCTCTCGTCAGTCTGCATGATCCGACTTGTAATATATATAAGAATATAAAAGACATTTTTCACTTAACTCTTGTACATAATGTTTCTTAAAGGATTGTAGCTAGGAAGACTGCTGAAGAGAGAGAAGACCTTGGTAGCCGCGTATCTTTCCTTTCGATTGAAGACGGCTTAACTTTGGGAGGTGGTGGCGTGGTAAGCCACTCATAGGAATAGTCAAGTAAAGGCTCTCAAATCTAACACACAAAGATGCGCCTCAGAGAGTGTCCTTTCCTTCCAAGGGCAATGTGAAAAGCACGGTCAGAGATCGAACTGAAGGATTTTTATGGGGTGGAGTGCTTGGTCGTAATTCGCGTGTCGGCAGCCCTGCTAGGAATTTGCTTGGCATCGTCACTTCTGCACATCGTCACTTTTAGTTAAGGAAGAAGCAGGTCAACGGAGGCCTAGAGAAGGAGGTTCAGCCGGGCCAAACCAGGAGAGCGAGCAAGAAGAGTACACGAGGATGGAAGAAGTTCCAGCGCTTGCCGGGATGGTAGGGAAGAATGAAAAAGCCAGCACGTAGCTGTCAGTAAGAAGAAGGATGTAGCTCCTACTCGTTTTGGTAGACGGCGACGGAATTGTTGTAGATATAAGATCACCGAAAGACTAATCAAGGATGAAAGACCAGATAGATGAAGCGCTCGCAGCTACAGCGATAGATAGAACACTCACGCGATATTGATCAATGGATCGGGCTTTCGCCCATTGTCCAAGATTGGGCACCAAAAGCCAGCTCCCCACTGCTTGGACACTCCTCAGCCCGAGGACAATCTCTCAAATACACATTAAGATGTTGACCCGTTTTTCTTTTCTTTGCTGATTCCTCTCAATTAAATTTGCCATGTTGCACTAAGTTACTTACGGATGTATGCATGCGGTCCGGGAACACTTTGGGGTGAACACCCATCCGAACAAGTAGGGTCAATAGTTCAGCATTTAGGCCGTAACATTTAGCAACAAAAAAATCTTTAACCCAACAAGTGCTCTCCGAACCAAGCTAGATAGTCTCCTATCACTAGGCTCACCAACCAAGCTGGACTTTGATTCTTATTATTCCTACCGGATATCAAAACCATAAGGATTGTTTCCAGCCATGAGTTCCCATATGACATAAGCGCTCTTGGGTGGGCTGGGCCATTCCATCAAATCTTTGAGAAGGGGCCCAATCTCGTATTTGATGGTCGGCGTGGCGATAGGCTTCACTTCTACGACTGCCTCCCCAGCCGTTGCAAACACTGAGCGAGAACGGTAAGGGGCGCACAAACAATGTCGTTGCGCGGGGATGCGATTCGCCAAGCTGGGGCAAACAAAGCCGTCCGGCCCCCTACCGGATTAGGAATGCGAAGGCCTTTCCTTCGAAAGGAGACCCGGGAAAGAAAGAGCTATGCTATTGACCGACCCTTTCGTAGTGACTTCGAATCAATAGGCCTCTCCTTTTTTCTCATTTTGTTTGAGGCGGGCCGAATAGAGAATGAAATGCAGAAATAGGGGAAGGGTTCCAAACCTTTTTTTTGGGGCTGCTCGCCCTACCGAAGTACCAAAGGCTTTCGGGGCTTACACCTCCCTATTACACGACCTAAAAAAGGCTTTCAGTAGCGCCCTTAGAATCTAAGCCTTTTGAAGCGCCAATAGTTGTTGCTGTGGGTAGGGCTTTCGTTCTTATTGCTCCGGGTTTCGATCTATATGACCTCCGGGCGGTACAAAGTACACCTCTTCCGTAGAGGCAGGTAGTAACCTAACCTTTAAGAGTCTGTTCAAGGGGGGAGCCCTCTTATCTATCAATGGAAAGATCTCTGTGCGTGGCGTGATAAGGAATCCTAGAAAAGATCGATTGAGACTCCCTCCTCGGTCCCACGAAGATCTCTACGTACTTGTCCAGTCCAGGACAACTGAGATCTTCCGGTCTGCGTGCGTGGGAGCAGCTCAAACAAAGAAGAGTCTGGTCTGGTCTGAATTCAGGCCCTGCCCTTTTCCTTCGCTACTAGGAGAGTAAGCAACTTCTATTAGCGCCGGACCTTGAGTCGAATTGATCGTGTCATGTGCAACGTCCATCAATGATGGTTCATTAATGTCCATTGATTTAGACTCCTTCCCCCTTCTCAACTATGAATAAGATCGAGAGGGGCCCGAACCAAACCAAGAACGAAAACGGAAGCCTTTCGATTCACTCCCCATTCTCTCTTAAATAAAGCTCGCCCTCGAGCCCTGGGCTGGTCGGCCGGGTCTTTCCCTCTTGTTCTGTTTCCGCCACGAGAAAGACGCACAGAAGAGGTATGCCAAGCGGGCGGAGCGCTCGTTATCCTTACTGTTCTCTCTGCCCTCCCATTGCTCTAGCCATAAGCTATGGCAGCTCCAGCTCGCAACCACAGGGGCCCGCCCTGCGAGGCCAGAGTGGGCTCAGCGGTCAGGTCAGCCCCCATTCGAATTACGTTAGGAGGTCTTTCGCTTTTGCCAGATCTAGGGGGATACTACGAGTCCTCCGTCCCAGATTCCATCGCCGCGGCCATCTGGTTCACCGGTACTACCAAAAAGTCTCATGCTTACGTTACTCTTACTGATGGTTTGATTATCTTGGACCACGAAGACTCCAGTCGTGCTTCTGGTTTCCATTCCCATCATCATATTGATGATAAATCTCCTCGTGCTCTGCCATAAGAACTTGGAGTCCGTATCATGGTGAAGGTAAGGTAACGCTGTGATTCTTGCTCAAAAACCAGACCGAACGCGTTCGAGTTATTGGCTCGTCCAACCCGGCAGCATTCATGAGTCGCTCGTTCAACTGTCCCTCGGAGACACGGTCGAGAAGTACCATGCATGGTTGCCCCCCGTCCTTTCTTTCTCTCGGTCCCACCCAGCAAGATACGGCTCAGCCAAAAAACGTGAGCGCCCCTGCGCGAGCCTTATTTGATTAGTAAAGTCAAGCTTTGGCTCCCCTAAAGAAATGGATCAAAAAAAGGGGGGACTTCTGCAACGGGCTATGCCACCCAAACCAACTGAGGGAAGTCGCATCCGTCCCATCGCAAGCACCTACAATGTCATGATCACATTGGTTTACCCTTTTTCTTTGGTAGTTCAACGGACGGTCGCCCCTCCAACAAGAAAAGGTATAAATATGGAAACTTCTCTGCCATTTGGATCGGAGAATTTATGGAGGAAATCGGGTTTTAAATTTCCAGAAACCACACGATTATATAGCCAAAGGGAATACGCCGCGCCTAAAATCATCCCAAGCGCTGCTAATGTGGCTACTAAGCTATTTCTTTGGAAAGCTCCTACTAAGATGGGAAATTCCCCGATAAAGCTGCTAGTACCAGGTGAACTCATATTGGCCAAAGTGGAAGAGAAGGAAATGGTAGAGAGATTCGGCATGGTGCTCACTGAACCTCCGTAATATCTAACAAGTCGAGTCTTATGTCGGTCATATAGAACACCAACACATAGAAAAAGGGCTGAAGGAACCAGTCCATGACTTAACATTGGTGGAATGCTACCTCCAATTCCCTGTATGTTCGATAGAGCCAAAGATTCCCCCCCACTGATCGGAGTACGCCGATTACCCCCCGAACCGTACAAGATAGTTACCACCTATCATACGGCTTTCTAACTTCACTTCTTTTTCTGGTCGTTCCGCTCTGTCGATCGATGGTAGTATAAGAGATCTGTAACCCCCCCGAAATTCTTTAAATAATGGTTCCTGCTTTCTACCCATAGTTAGCATGTATCTCCCCGGGTCATACTTTAGTATCACATCGTAGACCCCCCCCCAACTCTATCTTCCTTATCAGTGAACCGGAAATAGTGCATAGGTACTCTTCAATGCAGCGGGAACGAGACGACGTGACATACTACGATCACGTACAGAAGTGCTGCCCCCTTCGGCTCGGCAATATGGAACCTCTCAACAGCTCCCGTTCCTTTATGAGGTCCTATCGGGATGGGTAGGCCCAAGCCTTCCCCCTCCCTCCATAAGACCCTCTTTATCTTTCCCCCTCGAGAAAGAGAAAGAAGAGAATCAAACCTTTCTTCTCTTCTTTCATGTGAACGGCCCTATCTTGTATCGAAAGGTTTTTCGTGCTATACACCACGTTGAGAAAGACCAGCCTCCTATGTATCGTACCATTTTTTTACCTCGAAAGGGAGGTCCTCCTTATGATGCTACGGACGGCTGTCCGAAGTGCAAGGGGTAAACTCGGCCAAAATATGACACCCGAAGGGCCCGGCGCGCACAATCCTATCCTATCCGAGTCCGAGTTTACCGTACATCCGGCCCTTATGTTACGCGACCGTAAGATTTTGTTACCTTCCACCGCTGTTACGCCAGAAATAAAAGGTTCCACACGAGCTCCCGTTCTGCGGCGTGGTGGCAGGACCGATAGGGGATTGGCTCCGGGTGTAGATAGGGTAAAATCTGCAGGGATCATGCAAATACATAGGCCCCTTCCCTTCTCTTTTGGATGAATGGGGTGGTTTAGAAGGCGCTTTCCGATCTACGGTCCCTCGGAGCGAGGGGTTAGGCAGGTAGTATGGGCCCTCTGACTTCCAGCTATGTGCTGTGCGGCTCCCGCGAAGCGAATGAAGGGAAGCTCTTCGAGCTTTCTCCGCCAGCGGCTTATGTAGTGGTCGGCCTTATAAAGCTCGCGTAGCAAAGCTTCCTCGTCTTGCTACTGGCAAAGCTTCTACTTTGCTTGCTTCTCTCGCGCTTGCTTGCGCGAAGGCTTAAAGTCCTTTTCGCTAGGTCCAAAAGCTTCCGTCAAAGCGAAAGATCTGATCCAACAGAAATCCCGCATATTGAGCGCAGCTGATATGCGGCTACGGCTAGGCGATCATATCATGCCATAAAACGATTTTCTATGTATAGAGAGATCCCCTAGATATACAGATAGAATAGATGTTCATGGATAGACAGACATTCCATTGATTCTGAGTTTTGGGGCTGAAAAAGCTCGTCGATCCAAATGAATCATTCTTCTGGTCTCTCTTCGCCCCCCGCCCCGAAACTTACCCACAGCACAGCACCCATTCGCTTCGCGCGCGGGAAGGCAACGAAGTTCAGTTCATGAGACCGCGGCGGAGTGGAACAGCCGCGACACGAAGTTCCTTACCTTAGCTGGATCTCGCTGGTGCCACCTAAACGGTAGGTAGGCGACGGATGTGTGACGTTTGGAGTTGTCGTTCGTGCACCTGTCCCCAATGGAAGAATGAGTGATCCGTTCCCTGCGGATCATGGCCTTACCACTCGGTCCCCGATGGCCAGCGGGGGATTCCGTATAGCAGCTCACGTTCGTTTGCGCTGCGCGTTCCCGCTGGACTGGACACGTGTTAGCTGTAGGAAGTATGGTTCCGAAAGTGACTTCGGTTCGCCAGTTCAGGCTCAACTCCTCGCTTTACGTTAGCGGACCTACAGGTCGGGCCGGGGCTATGCGCTCTTTCTTTCTGTGTGGGACGATGCCGGGGAGAGAAGGGAATGCGTCGAGGCGGCGAACAACAACAACACAACTACATTCTTTTTGCTTTTCCCTCCATGAGATGAGCCCAGTGCATTGGACCGATGGATAAGAGAACTGAGCTGGCCTAAAAAGCGTTTGGGCGCTCTACGTACGATGTAGACTCCATCAGATACATATCGATTTCTTTCTGATGGATCAAGAATAGATAGTTGTCTTATCAATAGATAGAAATAGGAGATTTTCCCTTATTATTGATGGATTCCCTCTCTATCTATTCCTACTCTTTCGATCTATCAGAACAGATCAGGCTATCTATCAATCGATTTGAAAATAGCACGTTCATATCGCTTTTCGTTCATTTCCGCCACGCCAACATAGCCGCATAATAAGAAGCAGGCGAAGCAGCTAGAAGCGCTCGCTTTTAGCCCTTGAATTCTTATTCACGAATGAATTTTGGGAAAGCCAACAGAAAGATTCGATTCTGACTTCGTAGGGCCGGTGCTGCTGTTGCCTGCGCGTAGGGCCGTCCCCCACTCCCGTCCCGGGGCGCTAAGGGGCTCTTGTTTTTTGAACAGACGGCAGTGTTTTGCTGACGCCTCGAATCAAGCTTTTGTTGCGACATGCTATGTTTTCTCCCCCATTGCTAGTAGGTTGATGGGTCGCACGCCCGGCACACATGTTTTGGCCTTGTGTGTCCATAACTCAAAATAGGTGACCTAACGGCCGCCGCCCGACTAAACATACCAATAGTCACCAGATTCATATGGGCTACTGAGGAGTAAGCAATGATCTTCTTAAGATCGATCTGTCTTGAAGTGGTCAAGGAAGTATATATTATAGCAATCGCGCTTAGAGTATAAATGAAAGGAGTGGAACAAAGTGTCGCTTCGGGAAACATGGGTATTGAAAATCTTAAAAACCCGTGGGTTCCCAATTTTGAAGGAATTCCTGCCAAGATGACGGATCCTGCCGTAGGTGCCTCTACATGAGCTTCGGGTAACCAAATATGAACTGGTACCATAGGCACTTTGACGGCGAAAGAGGCGAAAGAAGCAATCCATAGAAAGATTTGGCGCCGCTCACTAAATTCTGTGGTTAATGAAATTTGTAAATCGGTGGTTCCTGTTTGGAGAAGAATCAACAGAATAGCTAATAGCATAAAAACAGATCCAAGTAAAGTATAAAGGAAAAACTGATATGCTGCCTTGATCTTTCTTTGTCTCGAACCCCATACCCCTATAATAATGGTAGAGTAAGGGGTGGCCCCAAAGCGGAATTGACCGGTGGTGGTTGGTCGAAGCTCCAGTAGGTAGCCACTCCCTTCTCAGGGAACCGTACGTGAGACTTCCGCATCATACGGCTCCGTCCCGAGCTTCCGTCGTCGGCCCTTGTCATTAGACCACTATCTATCTATGCATGTATTTTCCGCCTGGACTCTCGAATCTTTTGCTTCTCGGGTGGTGGCGAAGAATGCAGCTTGCGTTGCGGGAGATGCCCGCCCGTAGGGCCCGGCCCGCTTCTCGACCGAAAGAACCGCTCACTAGCTAGCCGGACTAGTAGGGGGGCCCTATCTGGAGACATACTGAAAACCATGCCTTTCGAACCGAACGCAACGCCCGTCTTCAAAATAAAAAGAGAAATGGGCTCGTTGGGAAGAAAGATGGAGTGCGACCTGTAGAGCACATGTAACGCACAGTCGGGTTGCTCACGCAGCGGATCTCTCTCTCTAGATATCTCTAGATAGAGAGAGAAAGATGTGCAAGTAATAGCCTTATGTTAGGGCCGCCCCCCGACTTACGGCCTTTACGCTACTACTACTGTGATGTGAGCGGTTCAAATTGGTTGGATCTTTCCCAATTATCCTGGCCGGAACTTGTACGCAGCACTTGTACGGAGGTGCACGCATAAAGGTTTGGAACTCTTTTCTTATCTGAATCTTAAGGACAGGACCCTACCCTATTCTCGAACCCTCTGCCGAGCTTAACCCTGCCCGCATTTCCTTTGGAAGGGGGCCAAAGAAATGTCTCCACCTGCTGCCAACAGTCTTTCTTCGGAATTCTACTGAACGGGTCGATCCCCCCTCCCGTTTGTTTTAGCAACTTATCCTAAGGTCTCCTCACCAAGAGCTCCCCGGCGACGACAGAGAAACCAACCCGCCTGCTGTGGCGGGGCGGCTTTTTTGTTTCACAATAAGACCTGGACGATTATCCCTACCCTCGGTAGCTTACGAGTTTACGTCCATCCCTGGTCGGGTACAGTTTCCTTTCGATTTCTCCCTTGTAGCCGTTACCCGAATTCGCGCAAGTGTGTCCACACCCCCCCAAACTGACTTGACGAGGAATCCATTCTCGCGAACAAACACAACCCCTACACACACCTAGGAGCACCCCTTCTTGCATATCCATACAAGACCCGAGTAGGCGGGTCGAGGTCCTACGAGGTACCCACTACTCGGAGTACCCTCCCAAAAGGAAAAAGATGTATCTGTCAGGTTCGGTTCTTATTAGTTGGGTTGGGCAGGTTCGACCAGAAATGCTATGCTTACACACAAGACTACCCCTCTTCCCGAAAGCTTCGCGGGGACTACTTTACGACGACGGACGACCGCCCGTAGGGGGTTTACTGCACAAGGCCCCTGCAGAGGAAAAGCTTTCTCCCAGCGAATAGAAGATGCTCAGCTCCGCACAACATAGGGATTGGCACGCTTTCGGGAAGAACATAGAATAGTAGAGGATCCAGCATGCGGAACACGGCGATCATTAGAAATTCACGAATTAGAGATGCTGTAATATACTCTTTCCCATAACTTCTCATACCAGACCAACCCACTAAAATGCAAATAGGGATCAGAAATGTGGTCAATATCACGAAGAATAAAGAGATACCGTCTATACCCAAATAAAAATTTATGTTTTCATAAGGAAGCCATCGAAGGCTTTCCACAAATTGAGATTTGGCCGTAGAAGGATCGAATTGTATCCGAGGAACAGGGGGATACAAAAAAGTAATAAGAGAGGCACACAGACCAATCAATCGTATCGGTCGTATTCTTGAATTTGGAATGAAAAGAGGAGTAATGCTTCCTAGCACAGGACACATAATAAGACCACTTAGATCAGAATAGCATTCGCAGAAATGTTCTAACATAGAGTAGAATCGAACATTGAAAAGATTAGTTGACAACATGAAAAAGATGGGCGCCTAATTCCAATACAATAGGGGTCTATCAGTGCAAGTCAGCTGAACACCATGATTGATGAGTGGGTAGGTGGGTTAGGTGCACCTCTCGCCCAGTGGGAAGTAATGAGGCTAGTCCCCCCCCCCCCTGAATGAAGAAGTAGTGGGGCCCCCTTCCCGCGTATGCGCCTTTATTTAGATTCTTTCTATTTTTGAATTATTTATGGAGAATCTTTCTAAAAAAATCTCTCTGGCAAAACACAATTCGTCGAAGGGATAAAAAAGAAAGAAGAGAAAGAAAGGGAAGTTTTGTTTTTTTTTTTTGTCTTTCTTTTCATCCAAATAAGAGAACAAAGAAACCACTCAAAAATGAAAGTTAGATAAAGAAGTTTCAGTAAGAACTAGCACTAGACTTCTTCCCCCCTTTCTACCTTTCCTCTCTCCTTTTGTTTGTGCTTCTACCCGGGCTTTTCATTCTCTTTATAGAGACTCGAGGAAATTTTTCTAATCATTTTTGTAGAAAGGTGAGGCACTTTTCCCGGCATACGAAATGAAATCCAGGATGACGGCTTTCAAAAGACGAGTAAGGGACGGGGGAGGGGGAGGCTCTCGAAACCAAACGAGACTAGAAGGAACATGGGAATTAGCACCATTCCTATGAGTGCTTTTGTCTCGAAGAGCCAACAAAGGGGCAGCCCTCTCTCTCTATCTCGGTCTCGGTTTAGCATCATATATCGATCTGGAGAAAATTTAGATTGGTTGTAGTGCGGATTAAGGAGCTGCTCCTCCATGCTGTGGCTGTGGAGGTGGGGGCTGCCACCTCCCTTGGTTTTTTGGGGAAGTCTCCCAATTTTTTTGGACGGGTCTGCCGAATCCTGAAAAATTTTTTCTTGGGAAAGCGTGGTAGGGGAAGGTAGGGGCTGTCGCCGCCTGATAGAAGCAGAAGCCGAGGCCACCGGAGCCTATCTGCGTCGAGTGTGTCGATTGAAAGAGGAGGGGAGACAACTCAAATGCCAGCGAAAAAATCGAAAGAGTCGTGCCGTTCAAAATTTTCTTTTTCTAAGATCCATTGCTCGATTTTGCATGCTCTGCTCCCAAAATGCAGAGAGACTTTCGAGGGCAGATCCGGGTTGGTTGGTCCGGAAAGTCATGGGAGAGGCAGGCTAAGTGAAAAAAAAGAATCTACTGGTGCTACTATAGAATCTTATGAATTACGCACGGCACACTTTCTATATCTCCTCCGTCTACAAGGTGAACAGCTTAGCTTACAGCACAGCGTGTTCGCCACCACACCGGCTGGCTGGTGCATTGGCCTTACCGTAATAGAGCCGAGAAGTATGACCCTTCGATTAGAACGCCCCATATCTCGTAACAGGCGGAGCGTGGCATTTCCTTTGAAAAAGTCCGTATAACTTCTAACCAAAAGATTCATTCTTTATGAATCAAGTACCATTCAAAGAGTGCATTGCCTCTTTGAGTGAAGAAGAGAAGGGCTTTGTATAGAAAGCCTTGAGCCATGTTCGTCGCCCTAGGCTCACCATTATTTCATTTCATTCTACTTATTTATGGGTTCTAGCTCCAAAGAACATATACATGGAGCTATGTCGACTTACGTACGTCTCCTTGACCAAACGATCAGGTATACCGCGCCACGTATCATCCCCTCTTTCTATAGAGGAGAGATAAAGAAAAAGAAAAGATATAGTGATCGTGCCGTAAGACCTTGGCCCTTCTACTTGACTAAGTAGTATTCCACTCGTGCAGTGGGTGTATGGGCTAGCCCATGGTGCGGTCAGCCATGAGATACTCAACTTCTTCTTTAGTAAGTTCATCTACAACATCTGGTGGTGCCCTCGTTGGCACGTTCCTCTTTGGGTCGGTCT
Organism: Cyclocarya paliurus; assembly: GCA_029856935.1. Taxonomy (NCBI): domain Eukaryota; kingdom Viridiplantae; phylum Streptophyta; class Magnoliopsida; order Fagales; family Juglandaceae; genus Cyclocarya; species Cyclocarya paliurus. Next base: position 274,040 of record JARVXP010000372.1, read on the forward strand.
GGTCTAATCGAAGTCAACTGACTCACATGGAATACGGGGTGAGTTTTAACCGAGCTGATCGCTTGAGTCTATAGGCTACCTCTCCTATCCGCTTCTCTACAAGGTCTACTTTCTTCTTCCTTCAGACCCGACCGGGCCAAGCCTTTAGGTTGTTTAAGTAGGTTTGGGCTAGGTCGTTGCGCTCCTGCCACCTCTTGGCAAAGTAGGCTGATGGGCAAGCCCCCTCCTGCCGCAATGGTGTGAGGCGTCAGAGGCTGTTGCCCCGTGGCCAACTCGAAGGGGCTGAAGTTCGACGCAGAGCTTTTTGGTTGTTAAGTTATAGCAGCACTGAGCAACATCCAACAGCTCCAGTTTTTCTGGTTTGCACTAAAGTGCCTTAAGTAGCCCTCGAGGAGTCCGTTTATTCTCTCCGTCTGAGCTTTCAAAGATATACCGACCGTAGGTATCTTACCATCAGATACCGGCAGTCGTCTTCTAACATTACCGACCTTTAAATATCGGGTTTTCATCAATTTCACATAACATAAAAAAAAGCTCTTTTCATCATCAGAAACAACCTGATTTCCGAGACCTCTTGCATTGCATTACCATAACGAAAATTTAAATTAATTAAAAAAAAAAATTGCTCTTGTGATTTTGAATGAACCTTTATCGGTGGAAGAAAGGAATAGCGATGGATTCCTATGGAGCATCCAGGAACAAGAAGATTCAATCGGACGACGAATTCTTACGTGGTCCAAGGAAATCAAAGGTCCGCTTCCACGATTTCATCTATATCGAATCTTAATATCAGAATAGCTTATATAGTCATGATTCAATTCAGGTCCACCGACTTTTTATTGATTTCTAATTTTTCGGATCTGATTGGAACAATGGAGAAGTAGGAAGACTTTGGCGATTCATAATTGGTATATATAATATCTATTATGTCCCAGGACATCCAATATGAATAATGAAACATGAGGAAGAGTATACCCTGTAGTGACATAGCAGTTCTCCTAATCGACTACTTATCATCATAATGAACATTCCACTTAAAAACTAAAAAAAAAACGACTCGCCAGGCCTTTTTTTCATATCTATATTCTCTGCTGAAAAATGAAGACTAAGACAGGAGTTTCGTGGAAAATAGAAAAGCCCTTTATCGGATTTTAACCGATGACTTACGCCTATTTCTTAGGGCGTTTAAAGAGCGTGACTCTACCGCTTAGTTAAAAGGGCCCATTTGATTCAATTCATGAATTAATCCACTATGAGTTTACTGCATTTATTATTATAATATATATATATTTATTATTATTATATTATTATTATTTTTATATATTATATAATAATAAATATAAGATTTTAGTATATCATTCGTGTCTCTGTTACAACACGGCGAAACTAAATGGTTCAAATGAAATCCAATGAGAAACAAAGAATTTGAAGGCTGTACACCTAATTTTCCTGGGATTGTAGTTCAATCGGTCAGAGCACCGCCCTGTCAAGGCGGAAGCTGCGGGTTCGAGCCCCGTCAGTCCCGACCTAGGATCCGATGAATCGATCAATTCATCTCTCCATTTTCTGCGAAGAGGGGAGACAAAGAGTAGGATCTAATTCCCAGCAGGAGGATCCTTCTTTCGTTTCGCATTTGTCATCGGACAAATCAAGTCAAGAGGAATCCAAATTACAATAACTAGTACCGATTGATGGGGGAGAGACATATGTAGGTTGGTACAATCGGGGGTATCACCATATTCCGGATTCAAAGAGATACCGTACTGGTCTGGCTTTTTTCGATTGTTCCTGGTCTATCGAATAGAGTAGCCATTTTTTTACCGGGAGCACATAACATTTTCTTTTTTATAGGCAATTAACTAAACATAGTTACCCCGACAGAGTACTTTTCAGATTCAACCTACCCTTTTTTCTAGCTCCGATTTTTTGTAACCTATATGACTAATTGGGGGCAATCTATCTATCTTATCAAAATGAATTGCACACTGGATTCTCGATGTATGCGTCCCAATCCAAGGAAGGGGAATGCTAATAAAAGATCAAAGATCCGCTCCAACTTCTTGTGATTCGAGACTGGGGGGATATAGAATGAAAAAAAAACAAGATGATGAGATTATGGAAGTACCGAGCATTTTTTGCTACTGCACTGTTTATTCTAGTTTCTACTGCTTTTTTGACTTTCAATATAAGTATAGTATAAACCTTAAGTAAAAATGATTCATTTGAATGAAACTTGAGTTATTTATTAGTTCTTATCAATGATTGAAGAAATGAAAGGGATTACAATTCCAAGTCTTAAATGAAATGAGTGGACTGGATTGAATCAGCGGTATATAGATCCAATACAATAGATAGTAAGAAAGAACTAGATGCACCTTTCTACCAAACTATCTATTAGATGAAGATATGGGATTGATCTATATCAATCTAGAATATATATCAATATATATATACATGTAAATATATGTAGATGTACATGTAAATAGCACTCCGATTTTCTTTCTTCGCTACACCCATTCGTCTCTCTTCCAATCAATCAAAAGTAGATTTTTTAAGTGTTTAAACTCAATGAAATAAATTTTCCACTCCGAGCTCAAAATGAGTGGCTTGTAGTGGTTTTTCTATAGGGAAAGTAGTTTATCTCTCAACCTAGAACTAGATGATGAATAAAAGTTCTTACTTTTTTGAGTCAAAATCATCTTTTTAGATGTTGGAATTTCTTTAGGAAAATGCCTTTCATGATCAGGGAGTATTTAAAGTCAGCCAATTTGGATCGAATTAGGACCCCCTGGGGGCGGAGTTCTGGGTTCCAGAAATAGCGCTGTTAGTTACATCGGATCGGGTCTAAGGCTCTGTGACTAACAGCGTCTTTGACTATTTGAATTATCATTGGTAAACATTGGATTTAAAAAAAAAGACACACATTCCAATGGGATGGATGGATAATGAATAAGAATAAAGTGTTGGGCAGGCCCATCTCTAAGACTTGCGAATAAAAATCAGGCTTTTCTAAAGGGGTTGACAGGAGGGGTCCGGTGCTCGCTTAGTGGCAAAGAGGTTCACTCTTAAATGAAATATGGGTAGGATTCTGAGGAGACGTTCAGCCCTGTTGCTAAGATTACCACGGTTCGTCTCCTTGTTTCTATTGCTGCAGCAAGGCATGTGCCTTGTAGTCGACCGGTGCGAGCACGCCGTAAGCGCTGTTGCACGAGTACTGTATCACGAGCGCACTACCGGTTACCACGAGTAAACTAAGGAGAGAGGAACTACGAGCAGAAATCAGTAGTCACTCTGCTACTTAAAGATATAGCGTATAATATAAATAAGTCTAGATCAGTCTCTTGAGCAGCCGAGAATGTTATGTGAAAAGGACCAACGACGAGCTATATAGAGTATAGGAGAAGGACTCCTTATATATTAGTTCAAAGAAAGCCTCCGGGTTGAAGTTGCTTCTAGTTTGATTGCTTCTTGGTATATGGTATAGAAAGATGCTCTTCTTCTATTATCTTTTCCTGGATAATAATAGAGTCAGAAATTTCAATTTTGGGTAGGTAAAAAAAGAGTGACGTAGATAGTAAAAAAGTAAAAAATTGGTTATTTACATGTTGTGAATTTAGATTTCTTAGGTTTACCAGAAATTACGTTTGTAATATGCTAAACTGTCGAAAGAATTCAACTAGAAATCTATTTTCCCATTCATTTCTTGGTTAACAGCCAAGCTACCCTCATTAAGTAAGACTGTTGGTCTTGCTAAAGAGAAGAGTCTTTAAGCTACCTAAACAAAGATAGCCTAAAGCGGAGCAAAAAAAAGGAAAGAATCTTTGATGAAAAATCTGGTCCGATGGCTGTTCTCCACTAACCACAAGGATATAGGGACTCTATATTTCATCTTCGGTGCCATTGCTGGAGTGATGGGCACATGCTTCTCAGTACTGATTCGTATGGAATTAGCACGACCCGGCGATCAAATTCTTGGTGGGAATCATCAACTTTATAATGTTTTAATAACGGCTCACGCTTTTTTAATGATCTTTTTTATGGTTATGCCGGCGATGATAGGTGGATCTGGTAATTGGTCTGTTCCGATTCTGATAGGTGCACCTGACATGGCATTTCCACGATTAAATAATATTTCATTCTGGTTGTTGCCACCAAGTCTCTTGCTCCTATTAAGCTCAGCCTTAGTAGAAGTGGGTAGCGGCACTGGGTGGACGGTCTATCCGCCCTTAAGTGGTATTACCAGCCATTCCGGAGGAGCAGTTGATTCAGCAATTTCCAGTCTTCATCTATCTGGTGTTTCATCCATTTTAGGTTCTATCAATTTTATAACAACTATCTCCAACATGCGTGGACCTGGAATGACTATGCATAGATTACCCCTATTTGTGTGGTCCGTTCTAGTGACAGCATTCCCACTTTTATTATCACTTCCGGTACTGGCAGGGGCAATTACCATGTTATTAACCGATCGAAACTTTAATACAACCTTTTTTGATCCCGCTGGAGGGGGAGACCCCATATTATACCAGCATCTCTTTCGGTTCTTCGGTCATCCAGAGGTGTATATTCCCATTCTGCCTGGATCCGGTATCATAAGTCATATCGTTTCGACTTTTTCGGGAAAACCGGTCTTCGGGTATCTAGGCATGGTTTATGCCATGATCAGTATAGGTGTTCTTGGATTTCTTGTTTGGGCTCATCATATGTTTACTGTGGGCTTAGACGTTGATACCCGTGCCTACTTCACCGCAGCTACCATGATCATAGCTGTCCCCACTGGAATCAAAATCTTTAGTTGGATCGCTACCATGTGGGGGGGTTCGATACAATACAAAACACCCATGTTATTTGCTGTAGGGTTCATCTTTTTGTTCACCATAGGAGGACTCACTGGAATAGTCCCGGCAAATTCTGGGCTAGACATTGCTCTACATGATACTTATTATGCGGTTGCACATTTCCATTATGTACTCTCTATGGGAGCCGTTTTTGCTTTATTTGCAGGATTTCACTATTGGGTGGGTAAAATCTTTGGTCGGACATACCCTGAAACTTTAGGTCAAATCCATTTTTGGATCACTTTTTTCGGGGTTAATCCGACCCTCTTTCCCATGCATTTCTTAGGGCTTTCGGGTATGCCACGTCGCATTCCAGATTATCCAGATGCTTACGCTGGATGGAATGCCCTTAGCAGTTTTGGCTCTTATATATCCGTAGTTGGGATTCGTCGTTTCTTCGTGGTCGTAACAATCACTTCAAGCAGTGGAAATAACAAAAGATGTGCTCCAAGTCCTTGGGCTGTTGAACAGAATCCAACCACACCGGAATGGATGGTACAAAGTCCTCCAGCTTTTCATACTTTTGGAGAACTTCCAGCTATCAAGGAGACGAAAAGCTATGTGAAGTAAAAGAAGAAAAGGTCGCCGACTGCTACTAAGAACCTAACAGAACTTTTCAAAATGTGGGTTATAAAACCACTTGTGTAGGTCGGGGTTGAGAATTGGGGGCCGACGAGGCTAGGGCCCCATTTTCCAGCAATGACCGGTCAAGGTCAATCAAAGTGGGGATTCACAGATGATTCTCAGCATAGAAAAAATCTTAACAAGTCTGATCACCATTTATAGAAGGATTGAACGGCGGATTGATCATCGACTCAAGCACGTATTGCCAGCTTCACATTACAACATGTCTCCTGAAAGGTCAACAAAGGGCGCCCCCCCCCACTGTCTAGGAGTAGAGAAGAGAGCACCTTCAACCGACAAAGCACTTATTTCCTGCTCTTCCTGCTTGGCCAAGATGTGTGAAACGGAACCTTCTTCCAAAATTTCTCTAAAGGTGGATAATGGGACTACTGGTCTGTTGCTTTGACTTTTTCTTTTTCCAACTACTGTGACGAAAGAAAGCAAAGAAACTCAGCTTCTTGCAGGTCCCAATAAGCGAGTCATTTTGGTCTACTCGTCAAGTAAAGCCTCACTTTTTCAGCGAAGACCAGAACCGATTCAATCAATGCGACTTCGTCCCACCAGTCAAAAAGGAAGGAATATTGTGAGGCGGGCAAGGAAGGAAGAGGCAGGATATGTCTAGAATGTAGAAAGAGAATCTTCTCATTCAGAAAATGCCCCTTTAGCCCACTCTCTTTTTACATAGCCAACTAGTTGGTGTACTCTCCCTCGACACTGACCCGATAGAAGTCAAGCCCTTTGTCTCAAAAAGAATGGTCTCGATCTTCTTCTTTCTTAGCATTATTGTAAACCATTGGATCCTAGTCGTCTTGCGTGGAAGGAGCCAGATGACAGAGACTTTTCTTTTCTCACCCCTCAATATATACTATTAGATTGCGTCCGACCACCCGATCGATGAAGACTCGAACCTAACCACCCCGCTTTTTGAGATGACGGAGACTTTACTCGACGTCTTGACCCATCCATAGTCTGCTAATCTAATCCCAACGTCTTTGATCCTGACAAGCTTGGATAGGACTATATATCTGTCTTTTGTTTGTTACACAACACTGAATGTACAGTTCCTTTGTTCTTCTGGCTATGGTTCTTTCTATTCTTATTTCTTACTTTTTTATTTATGGTCTGGCCTTTTTCAACCTCTTCTTTAGGTGGAGTATCTGAATACGAGCCTTGTTCAACTGTGCCCACGGACCCGCAAGCCCTCGAGGCAAGGCGAAAAGGAAGAGATGCTCTGGCCTTCTTTGGTCTTGAACTCGCTCCCCGCTCGAGAATGAATGTTGGAAACTCTTCGATGACATGTTCCTTTGAGTGCACGATTCCTTAGCTGTGCCTGTTTGGTACCGAGCTCTTTGATGGCCTTTCTTTATCCGTTCACGCTAAAAGAAAAGGTAGTGAGTGGAGTCAGGCACAAAGCGATCCTCAGCAGCTGAAAGAAGCCTTGTTCGATCTCCTGTTGAAGTGGTGACTCACCTGCAACATAAGTTTTGCAAACCTAGGTTAATTCAACTTTCCACTGGACGAAGGCAAAAAAAAAGAGATAGAATACGACGGTTTTTCAGGCGTATAGAGAATGACACGATCATCTAGCCTTGGTCCTCTCATCATCTGATTCCCGAAAGGCAGAACTGAAGAACGCACTGTTTGGGACTGGGCACGACCCCTCTTCTTTCTTTAGACTCTCGTTTTTTGTTTTCTGGATGTGGATTGAGCATTTTGTTGAGTATTGTTTTTGCGCTTGTTAACCTTCTTCTTTTTGACCGGACAACTGGATGCGCGAATCTTGCTCTACCACCCCTTTCTTTAAAAAGAAAGAACTCTAGTGAATGACTAAGAGGAAGTGCCTCTGGTATTTCAGTTTCGACATGGCCTTGATCTTCTGGTGAAATGGCAGTAATGTGAGCCTTATCCAATCCCTTTTCCAACCAAGGATACTGAGTCTGACCGAGGAGAAGGACATCTATCTTGGCTGTCTAGCTATGACTAAAAAACCTACTTGTGACAACTCGACACTGGAAACTTTGATGATACTCTTTTTGCCAGCACACGACCGTAAGCTGTCTTTGCTTATTTCCTTGCTTAGCTACCCTCGAATGGTTTGGTACACGCTTGCCGGCCCCTCACCCCTATTAGTTAGTAAAGCTTGGATGCCGCCTATTTACCGAATCATGATTCTTTTGAGTCCTATTTTTGCAAACGAATAAGACGGTGCTGATTCCGATGTATTCGATTTCTATGACATTGAGTCTACCTTTTCTTTTTTCTTGTATATGACCTCTTGTACAGTCTTTTTTCAGGCATTAAAACTAACCGATTTCATCTTGATTGAAATCCTGGCGATTATACCAAACCGTTCTTCCAGCGAAGTGGTGTAATTTAAGCCCTTTTCGGCACCAAGACCCTTTAGAGAGAAGGGCGTACTAGTTCTGGAGAGCGAAGACTAAAGAACCTACTATAAAGATAGGGTCCCGGGTACTTATTCTGACTGAAACAAGGCCAACTGCAACTCGATTGGAGGAAAGGGCTGCAAGGTGACCCCCAAAACCCCAGCTAGTTTGGGCTGGCACTTTTCATTCTTCAATTCATTCGAACGGGTAGGGTTTTCTTTCTTTTTGCTTTTAATTCCATCAAGGTGTTTTGAGAAAGAAGAAAGAAAGGAAGAGGTCTTGTTTTTGTTTTAAAAATTATCTCATGAGCAGCCCGGTCACGTTTGTTGAGCTCCTTCGTAAATGTGAAAAGTAAAAGCAAAAGGTATACTAATAAAAAGTAATTAAAGTTGGTGGGATGGGCTTCCTCCTTGTACAAGCACGGGGCTTAGTGAAGTAGAACCGGGGGTCGCGCAGCTTGCTTGACGCATCCTTTCTTTCCTTTCAACCTTATTAGCGTTAGTAGGTAGGACGGACCGGTAAATTTCCCCCCGGTTGTTGATGTAGTTGCTTGTAGTTTTCTTTGATTTGGATTCTGGCTCAGGAGGAGAGGAAGAAGAAGGAAAATGGAACTCTAAAATAAGAAAGATAATTTGTACAGGACAAGAGCAGCAGGAAGTGGCTCTTACTCACTCATAACCTAACCTTGAAGTTCAAGTAAGCAAGTTCTTGGCTCACTCAGTATTATAGCACATAGGGCTTCGGCGCTATCTATTGAGTAAGAAAAAGAAGACCGACCCTAGTTTGATGATGAACATGTTTTCATTGCTTATGGTGAAAAAGCGTAATACGCCCTGAGTAATTGAAAACTCTAAAGCGCCTTAGCACTCCTGCAAGAAAAGAGGCCAACCGAGAGGGGGCTATCTTAAGGGGGAAGAAAGAAGATCGTCCAAGGGGACTGAGAATCGGGACTCAAAATGAGGGATAGGAAAGGGAGTCGGCGCCCTATTTGAGTAAAGTGGTCTATCATAAACGAGTTCTAAGCGGTTAGAAAGAGGAAGATAAGACGCTATGGTTCTTCTTGCCCTTACCTCACGGTACTACTTCGCTATTGGTCAACCAGCAGTCTTTAGCCTTGCAAGGTGGTCCGACTCACTCCTTATTTTTTGTGATTGCCTTTAGGACCGAGCCTTCCTTCCTTAGATAAGAAAGAGCGCTTCTCTATTTCCCTTTTAGTCAAGGTCTAATCTCTTCTCCTTATTCTTATCTTTCTCCTTCAAAAGCGGATTCTTAAGATTTTGAACTCCTAGTACGCCCGCCATAGCATCTTGGAAAGATCTTGGAAAGAACAATTGCACTGTCGAAGTGTCCTTCGCAGGCTTTAACATCCGAAGCCAGAGTCGTTGCTGAGCTAGAAGCCACATCCATATTCACGTCCGAGCCCTATAAAGTAAGGGGCCCGATTCCAGATCCGAAGCAGCAGCAGCCACCGAAGAAGGAGCAGCTTATGACTTTGAAGCAGTAGGATATGCCTTTTCTTTCCATTATGTACTTCGGGAGCTAGGAGTGGGGAGGAATCCCAGTAGTGGAACCTAATCAATTGACATCGGAGATGGAACAGAACCCGACTCTTATCAGATTCTCCTTTCCCTTATATTATAGTTCAAACTCGCTTAAGAGCTCTTAATCAAATATGCTATGCTAAGTAGGTTGATGGACAGAGACAGAGGTCGACTTTAATCATATGCCTGCTCGTTGCGGAACTCTTTCTGGATTTCGATCTGGAAGAGGACGACCACTAGGATTGATACTCTGAAGAAAGGGATGGTTGGGAGGGGGTCGGATTTGTAGGATGAAAGGCCTACGCGTCTTGGGATATTCGTGCGGATCCAATGTTGTTAGACGTGTCTCCAAGAGGGACACCGGAGATATGTATGATATCAATTCTTGTACTTTCCTATCGTCCGGTCTGCCACTTATGGGTCGTTCATTCAAGGGGTCAGCTGGAAACAAATTTCGCTTGGCCAGCAAGAAAACTAAAGCGCTAACGAACAAGCAACGGCTTTCGCGCCGTTGCGCGTTAGCAACGCGCATCCGTTTTCTTGCTGCAACGGCTTTCTAAAGCTCAATCCCTTGCTTGTTTGGATGGCAAACAAAATAGAATTCACTAATTGCAATCTGCCTGCATAAGACAAAGCTCTGCTAGCCCAGCTCCTTGCCCTGGCAACAATCTTCTCCACTAAAATCTTGCAATCAGACTTTTTAAGCCTAGAGGAGATCAATGGGACACCAAGGTACCTGATCGGAAGAGAACCTGCATTGAAGCTTAGGATACCCAAAATTGGATCCTTAACAGAATCATTCACTCCACAAGTCAAAATACTGCTCTTGTCTGGGTTCGGGGTAAGACCAGACAAATCTTTAAACCGAGAAAGGCATTCCGCATTCCGTAATCAAAGAAACAGAGTGAACCTCTCCTTTCAGTCGAGCTCTACTTCAGTCCCCTCTCCCTACGGTCGAGCTAGCTATCGCTTCCTCTTCCTCGCCTCACCCAAGAGTAGCTGCGATTACCCGGCCGTTTTGGGATGGGTGCGGGGATGATTGCTTGTCAGCCGGCCTCCCTCCCCTCTCAATCGAAGAATTGAGAGATACATATGGTGAGACATAAAGCCCGTCTTGTTGCCAAAGGCTTTACTCAAGTTGCAGGTGTTGATTATTCTGAGACATTTGCCCCAGTTGCCAAGACCAACTCCTTACGAGTCCTCCTCTCGATTGCTGCTATTCGCCATTGGCCTCTCCATCAGTTAGATGTTAAGAACGCTTTTCTTCATGGGGACTTACATGAAGAGGTCTACATGCACTTGCCACCTGGATTTGATCCTCAGGGGGAGCATGCGAGCTTGTTCCATTCTACACCCATTCGGGATTGGAGCCACTGAACATCAACCCCATCCTGCCAAAGAAAAGAAAGTCAATCTTGTCACCAGTTTAGAGCTTTCTGAGGAGAGATGGCGCTAACAAAGTAGTTCATTCGATGTTAGATCGTGACTTATGATTTTTCGATCTCAACTGCTGGTGTGAGACAAAAAGAAAAAGGAGCCTTCTTTTGATTCAACCGATTGCGAATCAACAACTGTGACACTAGACAAGCAAGGCAATCAACCGGATCGGGGAAGAGAACTCACTTTGTCGAGTTCGGTCTGGTTCGAGTTCTGAAGGTTATAAAATATCTAGGCCGAAGGTTGCAGCTGGGGTCTGATTCAAGCTCAGAGGAAGGCGAAGGGGAGGAGAAAGCCTCTGGCTTTTGCTTTTGCGTCCGTGCTCGCGCATTCATTTACTAGAAAGTGAGCCTCTTTAGCTTGAGCACGATCTGCTGCGGATGAATGGAGGGTTCTTGCTGCTTTAGGCCCTTTTATTGAAGTCTTTTATGATGCATTAGATGCTTCAAACGAAGGATTTGGATAGAGGAAACTTGTCATAGAATTGATGTTTCGATTGAGGCTATAAAGATTGAATCAGTGAAGGGGTAGCCTGGTCAACCAGGCAAGACGGAAGAACTTCCTATATGACAGGATCGGCAAGCCAAGAAAAGCGAGAAGGAGCTCAGTTCGTGGGGTAACCTCTCAATCTCGTAGTGAGCGGGGTTAACTCAATGAGAGTAGACGGTTTTCCACGTGGAATGAATAAGATAATCATAGGAAAGAATCGTATGATGAAGAGTGCTAGTTTTTTACAAAGATTTTGGTGCACAAGAGATTCTCTAACTAAAGAGTATGTTTGGGAACTAGCCCAGCGACCCTGGATAGCGATCCCTAGAGAGAGAGGAAGGAAACTGCGCATGAAAGGGCAGAGAGAGCGGGGGTACTTCAGGCTGCTGGTCACGCTCCAGAGCTTCCTAATAGGCGCATAGGAAAGAACTAAATGCCCTGCTACTCAATCCCAACTAGCAGTTCATATTACAGAGGTAAGCCCTTATCCCAGTCCTTTGGAATGGAGGGACGGGCAAGCAAGATGCCTTTAAGAGTTAAGAGTGTACGGAGGTAGGAAAAGCGGTCTCTTAGACAAATAGTTGTGTAACGAAATAAGACGCTACTCGGATAGCTTCAGCTAGGCGGATACGAAGGAAAGAGCAGATAAAACTGCAGAGATCTCGCTTGACCTTCGCGCTGCTGGTGACGCAGCCTTGGAGTATGTTCACTCAATCCCGCTAGAGTAGGTACATTAATGAGGTACCTCTCGTCCTAGCTACCTCGCTCCAGGGATCCTAGGCCAAACCAACCCAGGGCAGGCAAACTAACAAACATAGAGGGCCCTTGATGCCTTCACAAATGGAGGATGACGAAAGGGGCTCTAAGCCCGGAGTAGCACCCTGTCGATCGATGACCTCAATACGGGAAGCCCGAACCCCCACCTTTAACTACTAGCTACCTACGTCGGTAGTCCTACGTGGTGCTGGGTTACAGATTAAAGAATTCGCTACAAGCACACTCGGATCCCCTCCTCTCTCTGCGCTCTGTCACTCACTCGCTTGTTCACTTACGCCAAGCAGGCTCTTCTTCTTCTTTGGTAGTTTGTTCCTAGATCGCTTTTCCTTGCTTAGATCTAACCTCTTTTATGACTATTACTTGATATGTGAGATGCCTCTATCTTTTTCTACACGGAACTGGCAATAGAATCTCAATGGAGGCTATCCCGAGATGCTCCTATTATCAGATATCTACTAGCGACCCTATTTCACACTCTCCCACACAGAGAGGGAAAGGCCTTATTCCACTAACAGAAAAGCAAGGACGGGAATAACCTCACCTAGAGGTAAAAGCACCCGAGTCCGGGAAGAGAAAACACGACTTTACTTCTCTGAAGAGTTAGACTCATGGAGATTGTTCTGGTGGAGTCAAATCGAAATTGCATAAAAGATGCTTGATTCGCTAAAGCAATCGAGCAGCGGTAGATTACAGCCAACACAGCACAGTAAGAAAAGACAACGAGCTCAAGAGAAGGGAAAGAGAGACCTTCACGCTCCACACATGGGAAGCGCTCACTACGCTACGTATCTTTATTCATTAAAACTGCGCTTTCCTAGCTTATCTTATAGCTCTCAAACAAGAAGATGCTAGTCCTTATGCCACTACCAGCACAGGGAATGCTGAGTCCTACAGGAAAGAGATTAGCTCCTAGCTTGGGGCCCATTCGCTTAGCTACAGGAGCTAATAGCAAGAGAGGGCTACTTCTAATGGCTTCTAACGCAGTCTATCTTGATCTAACCCTACCAGTAGGAGGAAAGAAAGAACTACCTCATCCATTCTATTCTTATCTTTCTTTATCTAACCTAACCTTCAAGAAGCCTTTTGGAAGACCTTAGAGAACCGCAAGTGAGGTAAGGAAGTTCATGGTCAATCCTACAGGTAAGATATTCTCTATCCCCTTTCTCTAATAATAAGGGTTCCAAACCTTTCTTCTTATTAGTATTAGTAAGATAGGTGCTTAACGCCCTCGTGTGCTAGTCCGAATAAAGAGTATATTTTCCGATGGCATTGTCACTTAGGACATCCATCGTTTTCGTCTTCTATAACCTTCCAGCATTAACTAACTGGCCTAACCATAGGATCTCTCTCTTATCCTTGCTTGGCTTCCTACTACCTACTGGGATAGGAACTACTCGGATAGGAAGAGTTCAAAGTAAGCTAATTGGATCTCTCTCCTCCACTCTGGGCTAGCAGACAGCTTGTTGTTTACTGTAGGGATAGAGCAAGCTTAGTGGGATACTTAAACATCCAGAAAGTCCCGTAGTAAGATCGAGCTATAGCTATGAAACCGCGTATTTTTCGCCTAAAGACAGATTCCGACCGGTGACTGACAGAAAAAGGAGATCGAACTAGGAAACACGGTGTTTTTGGCATTTCACCGAAGTCAGGTCAGAAAAGTGAGATCAGAACGATCAGGTTTAGGAAACAGCGTATTTTTGGCCTCAATTGAATTGCCTTTTCCCTCTGGGTGGGATCAAAACTCGAATCGGGTAGCAAACTCGGGATTTTTGGCATAAAGTGTGATTTCCCTCGGTTGAGCTCCTTAAAAAGTGGAAAAGTTTATAAACCCTGTTTTTTTGGCTTCAAAATCGATCTTAAAGCAATACACAAAGAAGAAAGCCAAAGCCCAGCAGGGGAAAGACCGATACAGATAAGGATAACCGGGGACCTGTCCTCCTAACAGCCTATCCATAAAAGTCAATAACCTGCGGACAAGAATAAAGAACTGAGGTCCTTATATTTCTTTGTTGCGTCCTGTCCTCTCGACCGCTATTGAACTACTAGCTACTCAAAGGCACAGACAGATAAGGGATGTATGATTCCCGAACCTTAACAAAAAGGATTGAGCTCCGCGCATCCGGGGCTAGACTAGTTTCAGTCTTTGGTTGCTGACTTGATGGGATGGGAGTCCTTCGAGGATTCACCTCTGAAACTCGAAAGAGGGTCCTACCCTACGCCCGCAACAACAACAAGAATCGCCTGAGCCAATTAGCTGTTGCCGACCGTGCTTCACTCCACCTCGCTTCCTTCCCCAGATGATTTTGCCTACTCATTGACCAGTGACTTCGGCATCGAGACACTGACTCCCAGATCAGCTAACCACTCTTTGTAAGGCAGAGCTACTTTCTGATCCCCAATGACAATATCGTCACCAGTGGGATTGGGGGCTATGAGTTGAACTGAACTAGACCTGTAATCAAAACTGTGGACATGGGTTAACTCCTATCCTGTAGGGACTATCCCACATTGAATCGACAACAAGTATCTTTCCTTTCAAAGATTGCTGCTTGAAACGAAGTCTGACTCTTCCGGATACGCAACGCCCCTTCTGGAGGCCTTACGACGGCTACTTTTATTGAAGAATTCGGCGTAACGACTGCTTTCGATGGCAATCCTTGATTGATTTCGGAAGGGGTGCGAAAGAGTTCAACACTACGCTCATTTCGTAGATCTACGATTTCAGGGTAAAGGATTTTTGCTTAGCGAATCCCCTTGCTTTTATGAAACTTTTCACATTATCTTTGTTTTTCTCGATGCTTTGAATAGCTATCCGGATAGCAGAAGTGCAATCATTTGCGAAAGCTCTTTCTTCGCGCTCTTTTGAATCTAAGTTCTATTCGTCCTCGGGCACTCTTCCAACTTCAAGAAAACGATCTGATGTCTATATGCTTAACACATGAAATTGGCCTTGGCTAGAATAGCTAATAGGCGGGTAGATTGGTTGTCATACCCCTGTCTTTCCTCTTTCTTACTTCCGAGTTGGTGAGTCACTTGCTAGTGTCGACATAAGCACTTTCTCGGTTATAACTGTCTCTAGAATAGCTAATAGGCTTGCTTCCTTGCTAGCATGCCTTGTGGCGAACTAGACTGAAAATTTATTATATAAAGAGGAGTTGTGTCTTTCTTCAAAAGAGTCAGATAGTGGATCGAGAAACCTCCGCCCAATAGAGCCTAGCCCGAGAGAGGTAGGGTACTTATCTTACCTTTCCTGTGTGGACCGAAATGGTCCCGCGAAGCCGATCACCGGTAGCCTAAGATCCTTTCTTACTATTGAAGAAAGATAGAACAGAGAGTACAGTAGTGGAGAAATTGTGGATGTCTATCCGTTAACTGAGGAAGATGAATCAAAAAGATGTGAACATGAAGAAAGAAGAGAGAGGGAATGCTTTGCCAGCGAACCAGTAGCAATCCGGTGAAAAGCCAGTAGCACGATAGCAGTTCCTCGGTCTCAGTCCATTCAATCCATTCAGTCAAGCCAGTCGCAAACCGGTCTGTCTGTCAATCCATCAAGGAAGAAAGCTCTAGTTCAAATAGGTAACCCACGAAGGAAGACGGGCAAATGGTTGAAAGCTAGTACGGTACCAATACCAATGCTTTGATTCAACTAGTAGCGAAGGTGCCAATTGGTATCATTCCAATAGCTGTCCAAGGGTCAAGGGGTACACAGCCGGTAAACCAATCTGTCCTCTCACTCTTTCTTTTCCATTCCCATCGGGATGTGCTAAACTGCTTTCGGTTTTCGCTTTATGCTTGATAGTTGACTTTCTAGGGCATATAAAGTTTTGTATCATACGAGATTTAGTGCAAGGAGCAGCCTAAGGTAAGGCAAAGAAGTCAAAGAAGAAGAAGTAGCGATATGCCGCCTTATATTATTATTATAAAGGCTAAGAGACTCTCTTTCACTTGACGAGCTATCATCATGGGGGTATAAAACTTTCTCAGTGCTACCCAAGCCGGCAGCTGTCTGCTTTGTAACTGGGCAACCTCTCGTAGACTACTGTTCTTGTCTTGGCCTTTGTTCACACTATCACATCATATGGTAGTGTGGTTGGCAGCGGAAGTGAATCTGATTCAGAAAGAAAAGCCTAGTCGTCCAAAGGCCCTAAGTGAGTAAGGTGACATACGAGAGGGAACTTCTAGAAATGGAATTCTTCCCCGAAAAGAGGTCCAGACGATGCGCACTCCTGATGGGCTCACCAAATCTATAGCAAAGGAGGTATCGGTTGTGCAAGACCTGAAAACTGTCCCATCCTAGTTGGCCGGGAGGCATGGGACCTTGTTCTACCAGTCGACTGAGCAGCCCCTCTGGGGAGAAGACCAGATTCATAAGGAAGATCCTTACAAAGATGCCACTGCCACCGAACCGGTGAAGACCCATTACTATTCACCGAAGGTTAAGGCTTTCTTAGAGAAGGCGGGATACAACTTCAGTTTCCTTTTTTTTGAATATGTAAGCCTAAGAGACAGGAGTCAATCTACTATTTTCCGTTAAAAAAACGCTTTCCTCATCTAAACTCGCATAGAAGTAGATGGAAGCGGCGTGGTTACCATAGCTCATGCATTTCTTTCAATCTCAGGAACAGGAAGAAGATGGTTTTCAACCAGTTAAACCGAGAAGAACCAGAAAGAAAAAGGATGACTCCTTGATGCCCCCAGGCCCGGCTACGAGATCCAAGGTCAGACCTTCGAGTCCCAAAGGTAAACCTTCCGATCCTTCCCTTTGTTAAAGAAATGCCTTGTTTTGGAACGCTAGAGGAGCTTTGAAGCCCTTCCTGAAGCTGGTGCGCAGGAGCGCCCTTACTTTACTATACAAGGACTCTTTGAACCTTACTATACAAAAGGGGCTACTGATTTCATCGTTAGGCTTCTTCTTGCTGTTTGGATCAAGTATTCTCTGCTGGTGGAACTACTAGCAGCTCTCTCAGTTTATTTCCAGGACTGAGAAAGGAGGAATCATCACTGCTTCTGACCAGTAATTGTATCGTGAACCTGCTACTCTTCTTTGTTCTCTGGTTTAACCTGTAAGATTCAGGCTGCCGTGAGCTGCGTTGAGTTATTTGCTGCTGTGTGTCCCTGCCTGCATCCTTCTCTGACGCTGCCGCTTGGAGTCAACTTTTGAGGCTCTGCTACTCTTGTCTGGAAAGTATGTCCTAAGGCAATCCAGACTTTCGCAGCAGACAACCTGGAACAACTCAATCACTACTCCGAACAGTCTGGACCCCCTTAGGGGGTTAGGGGGAATAACTAAGACAACACAAAAGCTGTTACGCCATTGTATGTTCCATGTTGACCGTCAACAAACTCGCTGAAAAACGGAATGGACTAAGACAAAGCAAAGAACAACTATGTAAGTCAGCCAACGCCGGTAGTAGGATCAGGAGCTGGAAGACGAGTGGGTCTTGCAGAGCCTCCTGCTCTTCGTATTAGCAATCGAAAGCCTGCCAGTAGGAAAGCAAGCAAAGGTTATGTAAAGTTACCCTAAAAAATGACAAAAGGCCCCCCCTTACTAGAAAGCCCTGAAGAACAAGGATCTGAAAGAGAAGTGCTGGAGTAGCTGCTGACGCTATACGAGTTGTCTGGTGCATAAATAATATACATGTTGGTGAAACCTTCATTTTCTTTGTGACAGATGGTGTGCTGTTGAACTGTTGCAAGGTCATCTTCATGGCCAAAGAAGAGTCAAAATCAAATGGAAGAAAAAGAGAAGAGAGATTGAAGAGTATAGAAAGGAGTTGCTGTTCAGGCCACTGCAATTATGTTATGTCTCGATCGGATATCCAAGAGGTTACTTATACACCAACTGTACTGCTGCTAGCTCAGAAGCTTTTGGATCAACAATGGTAACTCGAACTGGCGGAAAGGGAGTATAGCTTTGTTGAGGGTGAACTTACTGCTCCTGGCTCTACCTCATAGAGAGGCATATTTATTGGTTTAAAGTCGAGGTAAACGACTGATTCTTAGTCAACTCGGTTAGCTTCCTCTGCTTCCGGTGGTGGGACCACCGCTGATGCGGAAAAAAAAAGGCTAGGTAATGTATCTCCAACTAGCTCTACCCTGGTCACTGGGTCAATAATCGGCCCGGTGGTTCTTCGACTGGAACCGGAATAGATCTTGGGCGAGGTGGTGGTGGGGAAGCTGCTGGTACTAGTATCGAAACCATAAGGGGCGTTTACGCTGGTACTGAAGCTTTGATACTCGTGCCTACGCAGCCTTTGTTCGCATCTCTCATCGATTCCCCTATGGAGAAGAGGAAAAAATAAGAGCATTCATTAGTTGGACCTTTATGCTACCAGCCTCTGCTATTGACACTCTTTCTATACTATACGAGCTGTAGGATCATGAGCATCACCCACAAAAAAGGCATACATAGAAGGCGGTTTCTCACCCGGGTCGAGATCTGAGGCCGGTGCGGCAACCCATTGATCCACCGGAATAAAAGCGAGCTGCATTGGGGTTAGCAGCATTTTAAACCAAAAAAGCGATTCACTTGGTTTCAAGCTGCGTAGCGATCCTAAGAGATCAGATCAGAGAATTGAAGAGCGGAGCCAATCACAGATTAGGATCTCGTCCCACCAATTGAATGAAAATGGCGTTGAAACTACCCCCAGAACGACCGGGTTGTAGTTAAACCATCTCCGGTGAGAGACTCGGTCAACCGAGTCGAAAAAGAAGCACCTTGCCCATATTGATACCCCGTTTAAGGTATTCCAATTGCAAATCGGTATCTATACGCCTCTACTTCGGTTTGATAGCTTGTTAAGGAGCCAGCACCCCTTAGCCCGGTAGGGGGGAGAAAGCAGTACTAATTGTGGGAACATCAGTTTATGCCGGAACAGGGATGAGTCAGCACGGCTACCAACAAAACCACGCTCACGAAGAGCTGAGCTGAACCGGAAGAACCATGCTTGCGGGGCCTGCTTAAGTTAAGGCCATAGATGGCCTTGTGGAGTCGACAGACATAGTGTGGTCGTACTGGATCAATGAAACCAAGTGGTTGAGTCATATATACCTCCTCAATGAGATCACCATGTAAGAATGCATTGCGGACATCAAGTTGACGAAGCGGCCACCCATACGCGCAAGCGAGAGAAAGAACAACCCGGAAAGTCGGTGCTTTAATAACCTGACTAAAGGTCTCATCAAAGTCAATGCCTTGCTGTTGATGGAACCCCTTGGCAACAAGACGAGCCTTATAGCGCTCAATGGAGCCATCTGCCTTGCGTTTGGTCTTATAGACCCATTTGCAGCCAACGATATTGAAGCCAGGTCGTGGAGGAACAAGAGTCCATGTGTTGTTGCGTAGCAAAGCATTAAATTCTTCTTGCATAGCAAGACGCCAATGAGGCTCTCGCTTGGCCTGAGAATAGCAGGTTGGATCTGAGGATGCAGTGGTAGCAAGCAGTCATCCGCGGGTCGAAACCGAAACTTCGACATACAAAACAACTAACTATATGTCAAGAGACCGGTTAAGAACGCGGCGGACCAGACGAACCGAGACGATGAGTCCGGTCTGACGTCCATATCTTTTGGATAGGATGACGAGTAGCATATAGCACCTTTGGTTTCCGAATGCCACTTTTCGACCGAGTCACCATGTGATGAGTCGATGTCACCGGTGCTGTCAAGGAGGTCGTCGTAGCAGAAGAACTGGGAATAGAAGTGGTAAGGTAATAGGAGCTACTAGGGCTAATGTTGAGTCCTCCCTCCCCCTCGCTTTGCGGTAGTTCAGGTGGGAACCACTCAATTCCCCGGCTCGCTTACCTTCCTAATACGGAACGAGCCGAACCACTCTATGCATAGCCGACCCCGTCACTTTAACATTGACCAGGATCTCGCTTAAGAAGCAATGACCTCTTTATTTCCTCACAACCTAACTGTTCATATCAGCATTAGTACTTCGAAGTACTTATCTAATTAAAGCAAAGTAAATAAAAAGAGCCTTTCTTTCTTTTCAGGTTTCGAAGTGACAACCGCCCTCACCGTACGTCTTGAACCGGCCACATTCTCTGAGTTGTACTTTCTCTTGCTTCAGTTTGAATCACGCCTCGAGCAAGCGAACCAGCAATCACAGACGCAGGTTCATTCCACTGCCTTCCTTGCTCAAAACAATCGCTTCCGAGGGCGTGGACGCGTCTCTAACTCTAGAACCAATAATCAGGGTCGAGTTCGAAATGCTGGACGCTCGAACAATCACGCATCTAGCATTCTAGGTTCTGATCCGTCCGACTCAAGTCGTTCCAATCAGCTTTGTCAGATCTGCAACCTGCGAGGTCATAGTGCTTTACGGTGTTCTCAAAGGTTCAACCAAAATATTCAAGCAGACGACCTCTGTTTATGTGCCGGGCCTTTGCGGCAATGTCCATTGGCTCTTCCGATCAGCAATGCTTTCCCGACACGGGAGCCACGAACCACATGACAGCAGATGCTCAAAGTCTTGGCAGCCGAACTGAATACCTTGGTAATGATCACATAGTCGTTGGTAATGGCTCTCAACTGCCCATCACTCACACTGGTACGACTACTATTCACACTCCCTTCTCATCTATTCCATTGCGAAACGTGTTGTGCGTTCCGGACATTAAGAAAAACTTGCTCTCTGTTGCTCAATTGACTAGAGACCTTGATTGTGTATTTGTCTTTCACTCCTCTGGTTTTGTCATTAAGGACCGTCTGTCGGGGAGAATTCTACACGCCGGACCGAGTGAGGGAGGGTTGTACCCGATCGCTGCGGGTCGTGCTAATACTCCTACGGGCTATTCTCAGGGCTTGTTCAACACAAAGGCGAGCGGCGACGTATGGCACATGCGGTTAGGACACCCGCATCCTAAGATACTTAGTAGTCTAGTCAAGAATAATTGTTTCCTTCTTAGTGGTTCTATTTCATTCAAAAAAATGTCTGTGCAAGTTGTCTTGCCGGGAAGCTTACTAAACAACCGTTTGGTTTATCAGACACTAGTTCTTCTCATGCTTTTGCTCTTGTTCACTCGGATCTTTGGTGACCAGCCCCTGTTATTTCAAATAATGGATATCGCTTTTATTTACTTCTTGTGGATGACTACTCTAGATTCACATGGTTATATCCACTGTATCGGAAAAGTGAAGTGTTATCTTGTTTTAAACATTTTAAGAGTATGGTTGAAAGTGCATTAAATTCTCGTATAAAATGCTTGAAAACAGATGGTGGTGGCGAATTCACTAGCAAACCATTTGCTTATCTCTTAGAATCGAATGGTATCTTTCACCCTCTCTCTTGTCTACATACACCCCAACAAAATGGGGTTGCAGAGAGAAAACATTGTCATGTTGTTGAGATGGGCCTGTCTTTCTTAGATCAAGCTCGGCTTCCCAAATCCTATTGGGTAGAAGCCTTTCAAACGAGCGTATATTTGATCAACCGCCTCCCTACTCCGGTGCTTGGTGGCAAGTCCCCATATGAAATGCTATTTGGAAAGCCACCGGATTACAGTCACTTAAGGCTTTTTGGATGCGCCTGCTATCCATATTTAGTTCCTTACAATAAACACAAATTGGAAGCCAGAACTCGTCAATGCATATTCCCCTTGGCTACGGGGTTCAACATAAAGGCTACAAATGCCTTGATTTGATCCACAAACGGGCAGAATCTTTTTGTCCCGTCATGTGGTCTTTGATGAGCTCTTATTTCCTTTTGCAGGTGTTCATCATACACCTCCCCCCTCATCGGATCGTCCAACTGTGCTTCAGTGGTTGTTTCCGGACAGACTCTTATAGTGTCGACAGCCCCTACAGTATCTCCGACACACCCGTCGCCTGCACCATCATCTTTGCCATCTACCATGCCTGAACAGCCGTCTCCGTCTACTACCGCTGTTACTGAGATGCCGTTGGAAACTTTTTTGAATGCGTCCACTTGTGCACCTAATGCAGGCCCGTGTAGCTTTTAGAGAAGAAAAAAGCTTTCTCGTTATATTTATAAACAATAGTTTAAACCAAACTCTTTGTTTGCGAAGGCCAAAAGAGAATGAGTTCTTGAGTCAACAAGCTTACCTTACCTTATGACCTTGGCCAACTTTCTTCATCCCTCCAATGAAAACTCACACATCGTCATTCTGAGGAAGAGCCCCTCCGTCAGTAGGGTCTTCTTCCTTTTCTCCTTCGGATCCTCTGTCTGCCTTTCTCTCTTCCTTTTGTTCAAAGGCTTTTTCACCCTATCGCTGACGAATACTTCGTCATCTGAAAACAACCAACCGTTCTCCTCGTGTTATTGAAATCCCGGCTTTCTGTTGCTTTTATTCCAAGATCTGTTGCAAACGAACTGATCTGTCTTTCTGGCTTCCGGCCCACTCCACTGTGGCAGGAAGTATAACACAACTCCTTCCCTGCTATAGGTCGGGATGGCCACGTTCTCTCTCAAGGATATCAGTGTACTCCTTCCAAGCGTCAACTAGATCTCTAGACCGCATGGCAAATCCTGGCCTGATCATAGCCCAGCTGACGAGCAAGTCTATGGTGGCTATATCTCTCTAAGAAGGCAAGGCCTTCCTTAAAACCGAAAAAAATAAAGTTTCAATAGTGAAGAAAATTAGAGAATGCTCTGCCATATTGGTATGAGCGTTAAACCAGTCAATACTTCCATGAGCATGACTATAAATCCTTGGATTTTTTCATCCTGGCATGGGATCACAATACGGACGAAAGACGAATTGACTTTCGTCATTTAGGACAGCAACGACGTCAACCTCAGATAAATGTTTGGCCTGACGACGGGACCAAAGAGCCGCCCGTACATCAGATGTATGTAGCCTATGAGCAGTAGGAGCCAAAGATGGCCATCTCTCCCAAGCCCACAATTGAAGAAAAGGCAAATGAATTTGCAAAACTTTAGATTTGAAAATGACCGCCCTCATCTCGTTCTTGATAAAACTAAGGTCTCTATACAGGGCCCCTAAAACTGATAGACCTAGTGCTATTTCCTCTCCTTTTGCCAACCTGACGGCAAGGCAATTGGAAATATATTTCCATTTATTTTTCTTTATTTTGAAATTTTAATCGAGCAGTTAGGAAGCAGTTTCATCGCATTTCTCGTCTCTCGCTCTGATCTGGTGTCGTCGCTCACAGTCCAAGAAAGGTAGTCCTTTCATTGGCTAGCGCTCATCTCCAGCTCTGTTTCCAGCCTTTCATTTCATATACCATTCCCGTATGCCATACCTCTTATTTCATCTTGCTATACGTCCAAGCCTTCTCCCATCGGTAGTTGGAAGCAGAACTGAGACTGGATGTAACTGAAGGAAAGGGGATATAGGTACGATAGGAGGGCACGGTTAAGCAGGTAAGTGAAGGCTCTCTCTCTCGCTCTGTGGTCTTGTGTAAAGCCTTTCCGCCCATTATTGATCTTCATTCTAAGTAAGCAGGTAGAAAAAAGCAGTTGAGGTGATAGCAAAAGTAAGCAGGGAAGCAGAAGCAAGAGGTCTTTTCAAAGAACTTTTGTGTAATAAGGCTTCTCGGTCGCATTTCATTGGTCTCTAAGGCAAAGTCTCGCTTAATCGTTCATCGATCTTTTCTTCTTTCTTCAACCGGTCATATCTGATCTGTAGCTGGTAGCGACATGAGGAAAAGGTCCGGAATGGTCTATTTTATTTGCTAAATCGCGAGTTTAAGGGGTCAAGTACGGCCTCTAAAAACATGCGATAATCGGCTTGTTTAGTGGCATCTGTCTGAGGGCATCTGGAATTGTCTGTTTCGGTATTCACTCTTGTAAACGGTTGCAAACGCTCATCTGTCCACGAATACGCTTCCCTCCTTTTATTCAAGATGGCTTTTATTCAATTAGGGCGAATACCTTGTAACCAAATTCTTTTCTTGAAAGATATGCTACTTCCCGGTCGAGCTGTCTTGTAACGGTCTCTAGGGTCTTCGGTCGAATTGGTCTTCTTTCCTGTAGTAGTTCATCTGATGAGTTCATCGCGCAATTTGAGTTTAAGCATCGGGCTTCTGAAAGCTATCTTCTGTAGGGATCTCCGATCGCCTTGTATAACTATCGATCAATGGCTTTCGCGCTAGGAGATCATCAGCTTATGGCAGGAAGGATGGATGAGCTCCCTATTGATATAAAAGGGGATGGAGGCTCAGACTCCACCTCCCAGCTTTGATGAGAGTCACTTCCTTGACTCCTCATCAGGATGACCCAGTAGTCCGCTACCCGGCAATCACCCCCACCAAGTACTGTACCGACAGTACAACAATTCACCAAGTGCCATATCAACAGCACCATATTGGTTCTCAATTGTCCCTCCAACCAAATGGACTTCCGTCACATTATGAAAGTGGCACTGAAGCTCATTCCAGCGCCAAATGTTCACGCCCGAGAACACCACAGTTCAAAGACCAACTTATCCAACAACCTTCAACACACACATAGTGTCTTTCTCCATGTACAATCCTTCGATACTGTCTTTCACTTTAGAAAGAAACTTTAAACAGTTCTAGTCTCATACCGACAATTGATTACCATAACCGGCCTTATCCACTCTTTTGTAGAGTGTACCAACCTTCGATCTGCGGCACTCACATTCAAACAGTCATTGTCTAGAGTCCAAGGTGACTCAACAAGGCTTCCCCCAACAACGTCCTCGTGTGGGTTCTTCAACATCGCTTCGTCACTGACTCAAGAGCGCCACCGACTTTCGGACTGCCTATCATCGGTCATTCCACTCTTCTTTTGAGTAGACAAGTCAAAAATCAGATTAGCCATGCCGTCCTGAGTCGGGGTCTCCTACCATCCCATGTTGCTCACACCAACATGTCTCAATCTAACATAACTACCCATCCGCTTTAACCAAGCTCACTTCTATGTCTCCACCAAGGTAACGTCTAATTGCTTGAGATGGCCAAGGCTTACTCCGCCAAGCCAACGAAATTGGAGTGTGTTGCTTGTGACGCTCTCTTTACTCACTTGCCAATTGGTCAAGTATTAAGCCAGCTGAGGTCTCTGTCGCCAATCTACACCACATGCATCATTCTCTCCTATAAGAACTTAGCGCTCAGTGCAGTCAGGCTTCGCTCTTCCTCAACTTAACATATTGTTCACGGGGAACAAACTTGATCTTTTCAACTTTTCCTTCAGCCCGATGTGATGACAGTACTGTGCCCGGACCATCACATTGACTGAAGTTTTTCCCGTATTGTTTATAAAAGTGATGACTGCTTCCATTAGTATGCCAATCACAATTCCGGTCCAATATCCACCAATGTGCCAAACCTTCCGACATCGAGTAGTGATCACCTCAGTCTATCTACTACCTTCGCTTCGGCTCAGCCATACCAACCGTTTCGGCCAAAAGCCATAACTTCTCACTAAACAAAACTAAGTAGTAGTGCCAATTCGCCGGCCCAACCATTATCTTAGTATTAGCCCACATTTCGACATGCCACAAACATTCCGCACAGCCCTCTGGGTTCATAACTAACCTTAACATAACAGATAAAACGGCACCTAGATTGACCCTGTCAAGTAAACCAGAGGTTCGCCTCCCCTTGGAGGGGCCCTTCCGAAACAGCATTCTAGCAACTTCGTTTTCATCCAGCGTTCTTACCCACCAGTGAGCCGGCACAGAGTCTCCCCCTAACTCATGCCAAACCCTTATCTTATGAGGTATCCGACTTTTTCCAATTCTGCCTTTGTGACTTCATCAGTCTACCGATAGCAGCATGCCAGTACTTTGCCCTAACTACGAAGCTTGAGTCCTGTCTTCGCCCGTGAACGCAACAGGACGCGGTCGTCTAACTCGACTTCCGCAGCGAGTCTCATTGCAGCTCTCTCCTGCAGTAGTGATGACGGTTCGCCACACCAG
>JARVXP010000372.1:305000-315000 GCA_029856935.1 Cyclocarya paliurus
AGTCGTTCCCGTTCCCTATTCGTCCTGGTCCTTGTTCCTGGTCTCTGTGAAAAGTCCAGTCGATGGGAAAGAATCCATGTTCAAGTCTTTTTTTTTTTTGGTAAGTAAGAATTAAATAAATAGAAAGAACAATACAAAATCACTAGGGCATACCCCAGGCAACAACTTACATCACAGGGAGGCCCTGACCAACATCACAACTAAGCAGGGAAAAGGAAACAACCAAGAACTAAGATCTATAAGAAGTACAAGAAAGACCCCAAGAGCTAAAAAACCAGCTATTTTCCGCGGTGGGATGGAGCCCACGAAGGGAATTCATTTTAGCCCTAATCCAAAAGAGAATCTCATAACAAACATTAGCAACATCAAGAGCTCGGCCCTGAAAGAGGCGAGAGTTCCTTTCCCGCCAAATACCGTAGACTACAGCAGCGAACATCAATCTAGCAGTTAAACTGGAAAGAGAGTTGCCCCTAAAAGTTTGAGCCATCCAACGCAGAGTGTCCTCCCAATTCATAGCAACAGACGGGATGTTGCATTTTCCACACAAAGAGATCCAGATAGAGGAGGAGAAGGAACAGGAAAAGAAGAGATGGTTAAGAGATTCCTCTTCCTGCCCACACAGAATACAAGTAAAATCTACAGACATACCATGTTTGCTAAGCACATCCTTGGTAGGGAGCCTCCCCAAGGTAGCCAACCAGAGGATAAAAGCGTGACGAGGGATAGCTTTCCTGTGCCAAACAAGCTTATGCCAGAAAACAGAAGCAGCCCGGGGGCGGAGACTATCCCAAGCAGATTTGATGGAAAAGGAGCCAGAGGGAGACCCCTTCCAAACAAAAGTGTAAGGAGAATTCCCATTGCCCGCTACCTTAACTATTCTGCCATGAGCAAGCGGTCTGAGCTTCCAGATTTTCCTCCAAGACCAAGAACAATCACCTGGGAGCTTCAACGCCCAGAAGTCCCTACCTTTGATAAGGTAGACCCTAACCCAATTAGACCATATCGAATGGTCCTTGTCAAAGCAGATATGCCAAAGATGCTTGAGCATAGCTGCTCTGTTCCAAAGATCCACTCGCTTTAAACCCAAGCCTCCTTCCTTCTTTGGTCTACAGATTACATCCCAAGCCACCTTAGCCCCAGAGCTTTTGAGCTCCGATCCCTTCCATAAAAAGGATCTGAGAATCTCTTCCACTTGCTTGATAACCCCCATAGGAAGAACGAAGAGAGAAGACCAGTAAACCTGGATAGAAAATAGGATAGAGTTTACCAGCTGAAGCCTGCCAGCATAGGAAAGGGCTTTACAAGTCCAGCTCTTGACTCTTCCAACAATCTTATCAACTAAGATAGAGCAATCAACTTTCTTGAGTCTAGAGGAGATAAGGGGAACTCCCAGGTATCTAACTGGCAAAGTACCCTCTTTATACCCCAAGGAAGCAAGCAACTGGCACTTCACACTCTCGTCAACCCCACACATGAAAATGTTGCTCTTGTCCGGGTTAGGAGTGAGGCCGGACATCTCTGGAAAGGAAATAAGGCAATCTTTGATGATGGAGACGGAACCAATTTCCCCTCTGCAAAACAAAAGTCAGTCATCCGCAAAACAAAGATGAGAGATTTTCCGCTTTTGGCATCTCCAGTGGTACTTGAAATGCCCCTGCTGAATTTTGTCAGACAGCAAACCTGAAAAGGCCTTCATGACTAAAACAAACAGGTATGGGGAGAATGGGTCTCCTTGCCTGAGGCCCCTCCCTCCCTGGAAGAATCCATTCAATTCCCCATTAATAGAGATGGAAAAGCTGGTCGTCGAGATACATTCCATGATCCACTGAGTAAAAGCATTAGGGAAACCACTGGCCCTGAGAATCCCAAGAATGAAGTCCCAGCGAACTCTATCAAAAGCTTTCATGAGATCCACTTTTAGAGCGCATCGGGGAGAACCTTTGTCCCGGTGGTAATTTATCAAGAGCTCCTGAGCCAAAAGGATGTTGTCACCTATCCTTCTGCCTTGGATAAAGGCAGTTTGCTGGGGACCAACAAGGTTAGGAAGGACAACTTTGAATCGATTAGCCACAATCTTGGCAATACATTTATAGACAGTGTTACAGCAAGAAATAGGCCGAAAATCCTTCCACTTATCTGGATTAGGAACTTTAGGAACCAAAGCAATAGCAGTAGCATTGAGCTCCTTTAGCAACCTGCCAGACTGGAAGAAAGACTTGATGGCCTTTATCACATCATGCCCTATTACACACCATGCCCTCTTAAAGAAAAGAGCATTGAAACCATCGGGGCCAGGAGCTTTGTTGTCTTTGAGGGAAAAGAAAACATTTTGAATCTCATCATCAGTAACTTCTTTAGTAAGGTCAAGACACTGGGAAGAGGAAACTTTCCTTTTCATGACCCTATCAAGGGTATCCATCTCAATGGTACCTTGGAGAGGAGTACCCCTAAGAAGATTCCTAAAGAAGCCAACAATTTCATCTTTTACCTAAGAAGGGTTGTCCACCCTAGAACCGTCCTCCTTAACAAAAGAGACAATTTAGTTTCTCCCTTGGCGACTCTTGACCGATCTGAAAAAAAACTCAGTGTTCTGATCTCCCAAGTTAAGCCATTGAATCCGAGATTTTTGCCTGAAAAAACTTTCTTCCGCCCTGCAAAGGTCACCATAAACCTTAACTGCCATTACCTCTTCTTTGCAAAGATGAGGATCTGTCGGGCTATCTTGGATTTGTCTCTGAAGAGTGTCCAATCTAGCCTTGGCCTGCACAACCCTACCTTGAATATCAGAGAAGTGGAGGTTATTCAGATCTTTTCACTTTCTTTTCAAAATTTTCAGCTTGGAGCAAAGCTGGAACATAGGAGAACCTTGGATATCTTCCAACCAAACCTCCCTAACAAGCGGGAGAAAACCAGGATGATCTGCCCAGAAGTTGAAGAACCTGAAGGGCTTTCTCGAACGGGGCATTTCAGCCACTTTCACCACAACAGGGGAATGATCCGATACACCTGGAGGTAAAAAGGTAGCCTCAGACCCAGAGAATCTGGAATCCCACTCAGAATTAACAAGAGCCCTATCGAGCTTTCTCAAAATGGGGCCTTCCTCTCTCCTATTAGACCAAGTGAAGAAGTGACCCCCAAATTTGAAGTCATCAAGATCAGCTTCAATGATGCACTCATCAAGAGAGTCCATCCAGTTTGGCCAATCTCGCGAACCCCCCACCCTTTCATTCTGTTTTCTTATAGCATTAAAGTCACCAAACACTAACCAGGGGCTGCCTCTGAAAGCTGAAGCACAAGAAAGCAAATCCGCCCATAAGCTCTCTCTCCTGCCATGACAATTGTCACCATATATAACAGAAACAAAACAGCTCAAAGAATTCCCAATCTCTTGAACTCTGCAGTGAACAGCCTGGTCATTCTCCTCAATTATAGAGACTGAGACAAAACCCGGATCCCAGCAGATCCAAATCCTCCCATGGGAAGAACTATTATAGTTACAAAAGGCTTCTCATCCCCTCGAAATGTTCTGCAACACAACCTCCTTATTTGCTATTTTTACTTTGGTCTCTACAAGACCACAAAAAACAAGCTTGTGCTCTCTTATCCAATGTCTAACTTCCCTTTGTTTCATAGGGTCTACCGACCCCCTCACATTCCAGCAGCCAAAAAACATGGAAACGCCAAAAGAAGGGAGCACAACAAGCAAAGCTACTATTTTCTTCGCCCCTTGCTCAAGGGGGAAGACACTTTATTCTTGCCTTTATTCCCTTTGAGGACAAGGCCTTTCTTTTCCAGAGAATCAACAACTTTACCTCCCAAAGGGTTGATATCCGGAGAAGCAGTTAACGGGTCAGAGTGGCCCCCGGTTTTGACACAAATGGGGGTAGCCATACAATCTGTCTGCACCATAGCAATATCCCCTGAAATAGGATGAGAGCCATTTTTGGTAAAATTATCCGGGCTGGCCGTGTACTGGGACCCTTCAGGCGCAGAGGAACTCTTGAATTGTCCCTCACTAGTTTGAGGAGTAAGATCTTAAACAGAATTTTTCTGGGTAGGGCAAGTAGATTCCTTGCTGGACGGCCTATTCTCACTACCTTCCTTAACAGACTGAAGGTTGCTGGTCCCCTCTCCTGCTTTCCCTTTTTTCTTGGGCCTGACCTCCACCCATTCATCCGAGCCATCACCTTTAGAATCCTTGTCAGCTGGTTTTGAGCTTGATTTAAGCAGAGGACATTGGGCATTGGTGTGTCCAAAGACTTTGCAGTGAGTACATACTTGAGGCTTCCAGTCATACTCCACAAGAATAGTGATCCAGTCACCATTTTCACATTGAATATAAAAGTCCTTAGGCAATTCCTTGGAAGCCTCAACTTCTACACAAATACGAGCAAAGCTAATTCTTTTTTTGGAAGCTGTCAGCTTGTCTGTGTGAAGCGGTTTGCCCACCGCGCTGGCTATGTGACTTAAGCCTACCGGAGTCCAATATTCAAGAGGCACTCCGTGAAGCTTAACCCAAAGAGGGACAGACCTTAAATCCTCCTTGAGGAGAGACAAATTTGGATGCCATCGTTTGAGAACCAGAGGCCTATTGGCCATATGCCACGGAGCTCTCTCCAAAACTGAATTCAAACTGTCATAGCAATCCAATTTGAAGAAAATAAAGCCATTTTAAGAGGAAAGGACTTCATCTGCGCCCGGCTTGCCCCAAATTCTATGAGCAATCGGGTTCACCACCGGAAAATGCAATTTTTGGCCAACGAAGTACCCAATCAGGGTGTTTTGCCATTCCTCACAACCTACTGCAGCCACCTCCGATGGGGGCATCACCTTAACCCTACCATTCTCTATAACCTATAACCGGCTTAATGTAACTTAAGTCCATAGGAGTCAAAGTCTTACCTGTTAAGCCCTTCTCTCCATTCTCTGCTGAGACTAGTCCTTTGACAGCATTTGCATAGCTGGTAGCACCATCTGGAGAACTAGATCCTCTAACTGCAGCTGAGGATGTCCCCTTAACGGCTGTAGCAAAGCTAGGTACCTTAGTGCTAGCAGTTTCCTCTGTGATGGGGGAGGCTTCTGCAAAGCCGGCATTCTCCCCTGCATGGCCGGACACACCCTGTACTCTGGCTTTCAGAGCAGTGGCAGCATCTCCCTCCTGGCCGGAGCTCCCTCCATTTGTGTCCAAATGAAATCCACCAGCTGGGCTCTCCTTCTGGGCCAAAGCTACCTCATGCATCTTACCCAGCCTTGATGTTTTATTTAGCTGGGTTATAGGTTTCGTTGGGCCCTTATAATGGCCTACCCCAATTGATTGATTTCCACAAGCCCGTCAGACCACTTATCCCCACTTCTTGAATTTGAAAACCCTTCTTTTCCCTCCTTCTGTCCACTGCCAGCACTGCTGTCATGCAGCTTTGCAGTCTGCTTTTCAGTGGCTGCAGGCTTAACAGCCTGAAGGTCAGGCTTCCCAGCAGGCATTGTTAACCCACTCTCCTCTCCAAGAGTGTGGAATCCACTCTCTTCCTTTCTCTCTTGAACCACCTGACCGGAGCCCCCCATTCCAGATTTCATCATGCTTCTTAAAGAGGCTTTCATCTCAAGAATGCTATCAATAACCTTCTGCCTCATATGCTGCTCTAACTCCTGGTCATTCGTCCCCTTCACATGTACTGCATTCATGGTGGCAGCAGCCTCAGTCAACTCAACAATGGTTTCCTCCAACCCTTCTGAGGCCGTGGTCATAGCCTTGGCAGCACCATCACCAGGCCCTTCCATGACACTCTCCAGCCCACTTGCAGTGATTGCATCGGAAGAACCAGTCCCCACCATCTTTGCCATCTCGGAGCTTTCCTCAGAGCTTGCCCTACTCTTAGGAGCAAGATTGACACCCCCGTTCAGCCCTCCACTAACAGAACTGGTAACCCCTTCCATAGCCAAGGATGACTTGAGCAATCTGGGACAATCTCCCCTTGACCGGCCTTCAGAGCAGGAACTTTCTTCTGGAAACAGAAACTATCTTCTTCTCAAGAGCACCTTGAATTCAAACTAAAACAGCTTAAATCCGCAACCAAATCCTCAACAACAAACTAAGAAATTGATAAAAGAAAGTGAGAATCCAGCAAAAGATTCACACTAAGATCAGAGAAGAGAAAGAAATCTAGAGAGAGAAAGGCTTTCTAGAGAGAGAAGCTACTTCTTCATTCAACTGTAAGCAGAGGCTTATCTTATCTTATTAAACTGAGGAAGGAAAAGAGAGCTACTCTTTAATCTACTAAGAGTTACGCAAGGGTTTGCCACCACTAAGAAGTGTACAGCATGCAATAGATTTTGTACCCGGATCTGCCTTACCAAACTTGGCTGCATACCGAATGCCTCCCATGCAGCGTGCTGAAATGAAAAGACAAGTTGAAGACTTAATTGCAAAAGGATTAGTGCGAGAAAGTAAAAGCCCATGTGCTGTTCCAGCATTGTTGACACCGAAGAGGGATGGGTCGTGGAGGATGTGCGTAGATAGTCGTGCTATAAAGAAAATCACAATTAAGTACCGATTCCCAATCCCTAGGTTGGAAGACATGTTGGATATGTTAGTTGGGTCAGTAGTGTTCTCTAAAGTTGACTTAAGGAGTGGTTATCACCAAATTAGAATGAGAAGCGGGGATGAGTGGAAGACGGCATTCAAAACACCTGACGGGTTGTATGAGTGGCTTGTAATGCCATTTGGCCTATCTAACGCCCCTAGCACATTTATGCGTGCCATGACAGAGGTACTACGTCCATTTTTGGGTTCATTTGTTGTTGTATATTTTTATGAGATTTTGATATATAGTCGTTCTAAGGAAGAGCACTTGAGGCACCTACGCCAAGTTCTTGAACTTCTTCAAACAGAAAAACTTTATGTAAATCTTTAAAAGTGCTCTTTCATGCGCGACAAAGTTGTATTTTTGGGCTATATTGTTTCAGCAGAAGGTTTAGAACCGGATCCCGAGAAAGTAAGGGCTATTATGGAATGGCCAGTGCCAAAAGAAAAAGGGGATGTACGGAGTTTTCATGGGTTGGCTTCGTTTTATCGGCGCTTCATTCGGAATTTTAGTGCAATCATGAGTCCAATCACGGAGTGCATGAAAGGGGAGGACTTTGTGTGGTCAAATCAGCAAATAAGGCATTCCAACAGATTCAACTTTTCATGTCTACAGCTCCGGTGCTTGTGCTCCCAGACTTTGAGAAGTTATTTGTGGTAGAATGTGATGCATCCCATGCTGGAATTGGCGCTGTTCTTAGTCAAGAAGGACGACCAGTCGCATTTTTCAGCGAGAAGCTTACAGATGCAAAGAAAAGGTACTCGACATATGATCTTGAGTTCTATGCATTAGTGCGAGCACTTCACCATTGGCAACATTATTTATTACATCGAGAATTCGTGGTATATTCAGATCATCAAGCTCTCAGGTATTTGAATTCGCAGAAGAAACTGAATCCAAAACATGCAAAGTGGATTTCATTCATTCAAGGGTTTGCATTCTCATTGAAATACAAATCGGGGAATTCCAACATTGTGGCTGATGCACTTAGTCGTCGAGCGGTACTACTGAACAACATGAGAACACAAGTTGTGGGGTTTGAGGAGATGAAAGATCAATACCAAACTGACCCATATTTCAGCCAAGTCTTAGAGAACTTGAAGGAACTATCCAGCAGCAGAAAATTCCCCTACATTTTACATGATGGTTATCTTTTCAAAGGCAACCAGCTTTGCATTCCAGCTGGTTCACTTCGCGACCAGATCATAAGGGAGTTGCATGGAGGTGGCTTGGGTGGTCATTTTGGTAGGGATAAAACATTGGCGATGGTGGCTGAACGTTACTTTTGGCGTTCATTATGGAGAAGATTGGGCACACAGTTGAAGTATTCTAGCACATGTCACCCTCAAACGGATGGCCAAACTGAAGTGGTAAATAGAAGCTTGGGTAACTTACTAAGGTGCATTGTAGGAGATCGTGTGAAGACTTGGGATGAAATTTTACCACAAGCGGAGTTTGTTTATAATAATTCGGTGAATCGAACCATTAAAAAGACACCTTTTGAGGCTGCCTATGGTTACAAACCACAACATATGTTAGATCTTGTTCCCTTACCACAAGAAGCTAGGGGGAGCGAGGATGGAGAAGCCTTTGCTGAACATGTGAGGCGTATTTATGATGAAGTACGTGCTGCCATTGAAACTAGCAATAAAATATATGAGGAGACAGCTAATCAACACCGGCGTTTGAAAGAGTTTGATGAAGGGGATCTTGTGCTAGTGCATTTTAGGAAGGAAAGATTTCCTAAGGGCACCTACCATAAACTAAAGGCAAGGAAGCAATTTGAATAGGGATTATGAACGGGCCCTTACCTTGGCCTTACCCGTTCGATGAATTGTTCTACTAAAGTCGAAGTCGTTTCGTTAAGTCGAATTGAAAGGTAGGTTTTGTCAGTGATTAAATAGAAAGGGGGAGCAGTTCGGGCCTACTCTTGAACTTTTAGGCTAATTAAAAGCCGAAACAAAGGCCAAATATCGGCATGTAACTGAGAAAGATGGGATTCGGTCAACAAACAAAGGAAATTAAAACACTCCCTTCTTTCTGTCGACAATGATGAAAACCAGATCGAACTCTAAAGTCAAGCCCTTCACTTCATTGAAACAAGCTCTTGAACATGGGTTGAGTTCATACATTTTGAATGCTTTCCTATTCAAGACATACACTACCAATTTCTTTGAAGCTACTACCACTACCGAAGCTCTGGCTTGCTTGTTTTGGTTACCAGTTGGGGTTTTGTTTCCAGATAAAGGAGATCCGGTTGGGCTTGCTAGCGATGGGAGATTAGTCACCGGAAGACTTGCTGGCTTGTTCAGTACTGCTAACTATTATGGGAGGATGCCGTCCCCTCGGGACTACCAGTAGTTTCGGTTGTTGAATCTCGTGCAAGTTAGGTTGTGGTTGTATTGGCTGCAAGCGGAACGTAGGCGCTTTAGGTGTGTGTTGACCATGCACTCTCGCGTCATGTAATGTCGTATGTATGATAGAGGTGGTGTGGTGATTGACCTCAATGCTAATGGTTATCCCCAAGGTTCAACGAATGAATGAAGCTATGATCGTACCCGGATAGAGATGATGGTCTTCCTCTGATGTCTCCAAGCCAGTCATAATAGAATAGATAGGCAAAGCAGCCAATAGCAGTCTGTTCTCGCCTATCGATAGATAGTAGGTTGCTTCCAAGCTCAAACCATTTGAAACTGAATTGCTACTTGATTCTTGTTATTGATAGAGTGGTATTCTCCGCCCCTGTCAAGTAAAGTAGAGGGAGAGAACTGGAAGAGAGAAGGAAAAAGAGCAAAGGATTTACAAGTCTAATGGGAGAAGAATGGCTGACACGTTGACTGCCTTCGAGACTTTCAAATATAATCCAAGCGGTCTAACCCCCGGGGCGGACCCCAACCGAAAGGCGCTAGACGGACTAACGGCAAGCGAGATAAAGAAAGCAGCTAGCCCTATGTGTAAAACCTTGCCGCGGGAGAGTCTTTCTCCAATGAGAATAAAGAAAGTTTTTGGGCAAGACAAGAAAGGAACTCGCCCTTTGACACCAAGGGATAAGAGCGGATTGCTGGCGATGACTTGGTGAAGGGAATCTATGAGAGAAGGTTCTCGAACCGGGTTCCGACCGAATAGAACGCGAAGCCAACGAGTTCAGTCGAACAGCGTAACGAGTCTAAGGGCGGGATCAAGCTTGAAAGGAATGGACGGGCGTAGGCTTAATAGTGAACGCAGACCCCCTTGCTTATAGATATGAGATCAATGACTTAAAAGACAGATGCCGAGAGAAACTGCTAGACTTCTGCGTTGCGAAGAGAAATCGAAGACGAAGATTTGCTGACGCAGTGCGGGCACTGGATGAAAAAGACAGAGAAGAGAACAACCCACATACCTCAGGAGCACCAATCTCCCCCAGCAAACATCTATCT
>JARVXP010000372.1:320000-322500 GCA_029856935.1 Cyclocarya paliurus
TTAGAGCGCGTGAAACTCATCACTACCTCGTAAGGGCGTTGAGACCATAGCATGTTACACGAAAGCGCCGCTTTCTCTGGAGTATTGTCACACAGCTGCCCGCCTAGAAGAGCCACTCGCTCTGGAGTGTTGTCACACAAGATAAGCACGCCGCCCGCCTGCAGGCCGGGCGAATCGAAGTTCTCTTCCGGTCAACTGTCCACCCAGTCAAGTGCAAAAAACACAGTAGAATCACGCAACGCACGCTGCTGGTGTGCTTCCTGCCCGCGAGGAAAGAAAGAAGAGCGACAAGGTTTAGTTCAGATTTGACTGTTTGCAGCATGGGAGCGGATTACCCAAAGAATCCCTGGGAACAAAAAAAAAAAAAGATATCTCGGTAACGAAAACTATAGGGGGCTGTATTGGCGAGATCCAACGGTGAACAGCTGCCCAAAAGAAAACCCGCCTGGAAGTCCGAGGACCTTTAGTACCGTACCCTACCCCCGAACCAGCAGCTTTCGCGCCAAGCAAGACCGCCCTTGTCCCTTTCCTTTCTCCATTCCGCCTCCTTCTTTGCTTTGTTCCAATAGAGTCTAAGGCAAAGCAAAAGTGGTTCGTATGCCTACTTTACCTACTTGACGAAAGGGAACAAACTTTGTTTCGTATCCGGGTTTATGGATTGGATTCAGTCAGCGTCACTCCTTCCTTTTGATTATGTCGTGACGCTTTGGTTACCGGCGAACGCTTCAAAAGGCGACCCTCTCGAGTTTCCGGCTGTTTCCTAGATTGAAGTAGCCTTTCGTCGCCCTACCAAACGAAAGAAGTCACTATCAAACAGCTCGCCCTACTGAAGTACCAAAGGTGCGCTCCGCCCGGTGACTAAGAAAGAAATTGGTTTGCGCTTGAATTGAAGTGATGAGGTCGCAAAGAGGGAAGTAGGGCTCCTATTGACTAAAGGTTGGTTCTTCGGTTTCCTTTAGAATGAAAGTCGCTATGAAGCCCCTACTACTTACTTTGTTTGATTCAAAAGGCGAACAGCCCCCCCAACTAGTCGTATGGGGGGGGGTGCTTGTGGTAAGCTGCCTTGGATATGAGGAATTCCTAAAAAAAAGGCAAAGTCCGGTATTTGACGAAGATCTTTCTATCAATAGATAGGATTTAGTGTTCGATATAGGGGATAGGATCCATCTGCTCTTTCTCTCTCCATTTTTTTTAGAGAGAGCAGATATAACGATATCAAAAAAAATCGGGAGATGATAAAGGATACATAGACATCTAAGGGGATGTCTATTCTATTCCTCTTTTTTTAGAGAAAAAAAAAGATATCTCGTTTATCTATCTTTTGTCTATCTATCATTGATTCTATCTATGAATCAAGTCGAAAGACTTCGTTTTTGGGTTCCCCGAAGCCCCAAATGGATTGGATCGTTTCTGCCAACAAAATGAACGCGGAGCCCGTTCCGAATGCTTCTCCGATCCGGAAGTTCTCGCGAAGAGAATAAGATGCTGCTCCCCCTCCCTCTGTCTTTTCTCGCTTTGCTAATCTTCCCCTCTAACGCGGGCCGGGCGGCGGCGGGCGCGGGAGGAAGAAACCTAAGAGAAGACGCTCTTCTCTTAGGTCCTTTTTTTTTCAGTGCAACACAGGAAAGCGCCCTATTTTTGTCATCCCTGCAGCTTTCCAGATTTTGTATGGAACGCATGGCGTAGCTAGGACCTTCAAATCATGTTTGAGCCTATGAAAAAACCAAACCCACCCCCTTATTTGAATAAGGCTGGAAAGAATGCCCGCCAAGTTCAGATAAGGGAATGCTTCTCCCAACCATTAAAGGAAAGGCTCGACGAAGGGAGGGAGATGCGGCGGGGGAAGGAAAACGCTTTCGGAGATCGAGATTTGATTTGTTTTTCATCGAAAACGAAGAAGGCCGAGGATGGCCTACGGTGCGTGTTATCTGAAGGGAACACGCTTTTTCGACCGCGGTGGTATGATTGCCGGGCCCTCTCCTCGTTCCGCCCGCTGGCCTATTGGGATAGCAGCCTTCGGGCTTTGCCTGCCCTTTTTTGATAATAAAAAATTCCGACTCGGCCCGGGAAAGCGCTGGCAACAACAGAAAGGAAGGGGTCCATGTAGCTGCTGCGCCCGCCCCCTTCTTCGTCAATGGGGCAGCAGGTTCGGCATCTACTATAAAATAGAGAATCCACTTCAGATAACCACGCCTCTGCTAGGCAGCGTGTGGAATAGCCGAGAGCGGACCTTTTTGGATATATAATCAAAGTCGAGAGTGGAGTTACGGGAACAGCCGTCTGATGGAAAACTACTTTCACGTTCGGTTCAGAGAGCACTTTTTTCGTTGAGAATTCCTCGTTCCCTTTCGTGTGAATTCCCCAGCGGCGAATTAAAAACTTGTGGGGCCCTATCTATTCCATCTCTCGAGCCCCGAATAAAACCCCCCTCCCCTTCGGACTCCATATCTCTTTTGACTCTATATATGTGGGCACCTGATATCTATGAGGGTTCACCCAC
>JARVXP010000372.1:325000-327500 GCA_029856935.1 Cyclocarya paliurus
TTTTTTTTAACTTAAGGAGAGGGAGGAGGGCTTTCTAAGAAGGGCTTGGGACCTATGAACGGAACAACACAACAAACATGATGAAATGAAGAAGAATGAACGGGAGGCGTCGGAGGGAGGACTGACGAACTACTTACTTGTGGTTGGTTAACTACTTTACTGACTTGGGGTTCTTTCTCGTAAGTGGTATACCTACACCCTGCACGCACACTCAGTATATCTATATACGTATACGTTGATAGCCTTTCGCAAAAAGCCCCTCTCTCTCTATCTACTAAATACAGTTTTTTCAGGCCGAACAATAGCAAGGACCCGGATCCAGCTGAAAAACGGAATTGAATACTCTAAGATGCTTCATAGCTTCAACAAGCCCCTTTCTTATTATTAGTAAGATAGGGTTCCAAACCCGCGCTCCAGCGAAGAAAACTACAGGGCGATTGTAAGATGGTTGGCTTTTGATTCAGGTGCTCTTTGGTCTTCAGGTGGCTACTGCTTAGTTAGCTCTGTAGTTCTGTCTTGCTTGAGTTGCCTACCCCATCTATGCCTATGCAACAGAAAAGAGAACAGCAACTACTGTGCTGTGCCCTCTCTGAGAGACAACAGCTATGCCCTACCACTGCTACTGAACTGCCTCTACTACAGCTATGAAAGGGAGAGAGAAAGCACAGCTACGTAGCTACCGTAAGGTTATGTCTTTCCTTAAGGAAGTGTTAGCTTGCATAATGTATCCCCTCCTCCCCCCTTCGGAGTCTGAATCCACAGGCGCTGACTCTGCCATCTCTTTCTGTCTGCTTCCAGAGGTGCTTAAATGGTAATTATCCGGGTGAAGGGATGGACTGGGGTAGGTAGGGATTGCTGTTGCTTTCGTAGCGCTTGCTTCTATCTATGTATAGTGCTCCCCATATCTGAAATCAATAACGTCGACGTGGATTCATGTCACTCCCTCTGGTGGGGTCCTCCCAAAATCCCGCTATAGGATAAACAGAGAGAATCTATTCTGTTTTCTATAGAGAATAGCGGCGGAGCGCCGTGATAGATAGGGGCATGACTTGCTTGCTTGGCTATTTTTTGTTTCTAACCGCTTGCTTTATTTGAACAGGAAAGAGCTTTGCTTGCTCCGTGTTTTTGGTTTTCCGGGGCAGGGCTCTTCTGCTGTTTTTGACTTTTGTTTTGGGGTTAGTACTTCACTCACAGGCTCTGGGTTCCTTGCGGCGCTGCCTCATGCTTGCGCTTGCTTGAATGCCAGTACGTTACGTTACTAGAATAGACGGTTGGCTGCTGCGCTACAGATCTCACCGGAAGGGTCTTTTCCTTTGCTTGCGGAAGTGACCCTACTTGCTATTCTATCACCCCTCGCCCGGCCTTTACTTGATAGGGCTCCTTCACCAGGATCAATAGCCCAGCTACACTACTACTACCCGTAAGATAGAAGTAGGGCACTTCACTCACCTCAGAGTGAGTGAGGTGATTACAGAAAAGTAGTTTAGTCTGCACTACCTATCTGTAATCAGTTCAGCTTAGAGTTGTTTGCTGACACATGCTACTATCACTCTGGTTGCTGCTTTCACTCGGATTGGATCAAGGCATATTGGCTTGGCTTGAACCACTCCCATTGAGGCTGAGTAAAGAACTGAAGCTAGCAGCTCCCTCGAGTTCACCAGCGAGGCCCGGGGCCAAAGAATCAATGGAATTGACTTCGTCGTTGCGAAACGAGTCAAGAAGGAAGGACTAGAAGCCCCTCAGAGGCACTCGAGGATACCATTCTGATAGGGCCCATCCATACTAGTGAGTTAGTTCTGTATCAGAAGTGTACGAAAGAATTAGTTCAAAATCAAGGCAGCTATTGGAATGATTCCTCTCTCCGTCCAGACCAAAAAACGGATTCTCGGCTCAGCAGCCAGAACAGACAGGACGCCTGTCTCCTGGAATTGTTGTTGTCCTTTTCGGATCAGGGCTGGGGCGTATGCCAGGTGACTTAGAAAAGGATAGGTAACCCACTTATAATAGTTAGTTTTTTCATTCGGGCTTGCACTTACCGCTATTTTTTCTTGGATTCTGGGGGGAAGGTCAGATTTTTTATTTTTTGAGTTGTATGGTAAAATAGGGCTTTCATGGTATTGGTTGGGGTAAGGGGTAAGGAGTCTAGCCGGGTTATTTGCGGTAAGGAACTGGGACGTGTTTCCTACCACGGGGATGACCCCTCCTGAGACTTATGGTGATGTGTTCCATGTTCTAGTCTCCGCCCGGGTCCTTGTACGCTGAAGCTGTCAAGTCCGTACGAGGATACCGTTTCAGTAGGGCGATTTCCTCTTCGTGTCGCCCTCTTCCTCGCGTTCCTTGTGTCTATCTTTTCTGAAAGGCGGGTCTTCCTAGTGGGCGCGTCGCCACTAGGCAGTTATCTTTGATCCTGATCGGCCGACCTTTCCGATCCCGAAACAAACATAGTTCGGCTCTCTTTTTTCGGTCATTCAGATGAAAAATTCCGTGAAGACGACGAGAG
>JARVXP010000372.1:332500-333825 GCA_029856935.1 Cyclocarya paliurus
TAAGTGAGGTTCTTTACAACCAAATCAAGAACAGAACCTTTAGGCGGCACAAAAACAATTATCATTGCCTCTCTTTTCTCCCTGGGAACTAGACTCGGGAACTAAGCCCAAATGGTAGGTTTCAAATATTTCTCCCTTCGCTTACTCTTTATCTTCAGCTTCAATTACAGAGCATTCTGCTTCCCGACGAACTGAGAAATTCTTTGATTCGTTCGAGCGACGGCTTGTGGGGCAGGAGTAATAGGCGGAGCAAGCCGGAACTGGCCAACCAACCCTACCATCCTTTCTTTATTAGTTAGTGCCAGCTCTCCCGACGAAGGAATCTCTGTCCTACTGCTATTCCTAGTTCCACTGTGCCCTACTCCTAATTCGACTGTGCGCTCGGTGACGCCCAAAGTCTTATACTTGATGGTCTGGTTTGGGTGCGGTCTCTCCACATAGGCATTCTACAAAGAATCCAGGGTAGCCAACCTCCTCATTACGATCTGAGGACTGGCGGGCAATGGAATGAAACCTTCGATGTGAGGAAAAAAAACCATATGCATCTGCATATTCAAATCTCGTTTTATCAGCTTCATTGCATTCCATTCCCGCTGGGTTGTAAGGAAAGAGTTTCATCCTCACCTGGCCAAAGAGAGCAACTATGCGTTGGTCTTTCAAAGCCAACTAAAGAGGTGAAACGTAAACTCTTATCTTCCGCAAGAATTCCAAACTCAATATAAAGTGGAAGTCATCCAACGGCACCACCATCAAGTAAAACTTTCCAGACCATTCGCCAATCTGTAGCGGAACTATCTTAGCTACCCTAACAATAGGTTTCGCTTCAGAGTTCACCGCCTTAATTTTGCTGTTCCCCTTATCAACCCGTAGGCCTAGCCGCGCTACGATCCAATCAGAAAGGAAGTTATGAGTAGCACCAGTGTCAACCATTGCCCTCACAACCTGTCCATTTACTTTTACATCAACGAACATTAGCCCAGTATCTGATCAACTCTCTTGTCTAATGGAATTCAAGAGTTGAAAAGTGGATGAAACAAAAAGAAAATGGTTGGCAGTTATATGTTTGTTGGTTGGCCTCTTAATCATGTGCCCCTTTCCATTTCCGTATTCTCCAATGATTATGAAAAGACCGCTAGCTATAGAGCCAGGTAGTAGCTCTATATAGTCGTTGGCGAAAGGACGAAAAAAGAAAGGTTAATTGCTTGCTTTCAATCCGGGAAATACTAAAAATGGCTCCACCCCCCAGGAATTCAACCAGCAGCAGCTTATCCACTGTCGGGAATGCCAACTATGCCTGATCGGATCCCAAGAGTCACCGTATATAA
>JARVXP010000373.1:50000-57500 GCA_029856935.1 Cyclocarya paliurus
TCGATTGGTTGGTGGTGTGGCTGGGAATTATTTCCAGAATTAATATAAGATAGATAAGGAAAAGGTTTGGTCGGTTAAGTGAATGGGTAGGAGCCGAATGGTGTATTATGGAATATATCCTAATGTGTCAAATTGGTGTGGTCGGTTAAGTGGATGGTAGGAGCCGAATGATGTATTAAAGGAAATATATCCTAATGTGTCTAATGGTTGTGGTCGGTTATGATAAGATTAGAGCTGGAATTGTGAGAAGGAAAGTGTAATCTAT
Organism: Cyclocarya paliurus; assembly: GCA_029856935.1. Lineage (NCBI taxonomy): Eukaryota > Viridiplantae > Streptophyta > Magnoliopsida > Fagales > Juglandaceae > Cyclocarya > Cyclocarya paliurus. Next base: position 50,266 of record JARVXP010000373.1, read on the forward strand.
TCTGGCCGAATACTAATTAATGAAGAATTGAGTGTGTGTGTCGGTTAAGAGAAGGGCAAAGCTGGAAGTAGGTGAGAAAGTAAACAATGTGGCTGGCCGAACCTTAATTAATGAAGAATTGATTGTGTGGGTCGGTTATGGTAAGGGGCATAGCTGGAATTGTATGTGGGGAAAGCAAACAAGTGGGCTGGCCGAATGCTACTTGATGAAGGATTGAAGGAATCGAAATTGGGACTAACACCAAGAACATGAGATGAACTTCCAAGAACAAGGATGAACACTTAAGAACAATTGATGAACTTAAATGCACAATAAAAGGAATTCAACAAGGATTCACAATGAGCACCAAGATTGAACAAACCTCTTATATTGATGAAAGTAACAAAGGATAGATAAACAACTTGGATTCAATGGATTGCACCAAGTTGGAAACAAGATAATTAGATTACTCCAATTCAATGAATTGCATGGAGTGATCTTCAAGAAACAAAAAGAAAGATAAACAACTTGGATTCAATGAATTGCACCAAGTTGGAAACAAGATAACTAGATTACTCCAATTCAATGAATTGCATGGAGTGATCTTCTCTTTGGGATTCAATGAATTGCACCCAAAAGAGCCCAAGTGTTCTTCACACCGAAATGCTATCTCTCAACAAAGCTCACTCTAGCCAATTTGCCAAAAGATGTGAAGTGAAGAGCTAGGGGTCCTATTTATAGGCAATACAAGTTAGAAACCCCCAAAATGTCCCTAAGGAATAAAAGACATAAAAATAAATAAAAATAAATAAAAACAAATAAGATAGTGACATGGACCACAAGGTCTTGGCATGCATGAGCCAATGGTTTGGCTAGGATGGTGCATGGTGGTCCTTGGTCGAGTTCATGGTTAAGTGGCACGACATGGCTAGGTGTGATGCGTGGCATGGTGCCATGCATGGATTGGCTAGTGGACATGGCTAGCCATGGGTGCCTGCTGCAAGGCATGGGTTGGAGCCATGCGCTGGATGGCATGTCGGGTGGGCATGCCACTGGCCTGCTCTGCATGGCACGGGCTGGGCCCGTGCGCTGGATGGCATGCCTGGAGGGCATGCCACTAGCCTCGCTGGTGTGCGGCAGGAGGGCCATGCGGCTGGGTGCATGGTTGGCTGCAGGTGCATGGGTGCACGCATGATAGGTGTGCGCCGGGTGGCGTGCGCAAGGCTGTGCGCTGGCTGTACGTGCTCGCAGGCGTGCGCGCGCGGGGCGTGCGCGTGTTGCGTTGTGCGCAGGCTGGTGCTGCGCACGGTAGACATGCTGGGTGTGGTGCTGGGGCTTGCTCATGGGTGCAAGCATGGGCGTGCGCATGGGCGCACGTATGGGCATGCGACTGTGCGTGCGCATGACCGTGTGCCTGTATGCCCGCATGGGCCTGTGACGCATGGGTGTGCTCAAGGCCCTGCGGCTCAAGTGGATGCGTAGGGGCATGCGCATGGGTGTGCGCATGCCTGGCCTTGCACTGGGCTGCGCACAGCTACTAGCCTCGCTGGGCTTGAGGCGTGGCATGCGCATGGGCATGCTGGGCGCCCCGTGCTTGTCAAGGCACGGGCCAAGGCATGCGTGTGGCATGGTCAAGGGCATGTCATGGCAGGGGCCATGGCATGCATGTGGCATGACTGTGGTGCTGTCAGGTGGTTGCCATGGCTGGGGCCATGGCCTGTCTGTGGGACTGTCCTGGGCGTGCCCTGGCAGGGGCCATGACAAGCCTGTGGTGCTGAGGGGCTGATGATGCTGCTGGCCAGGCTGATGGGCGCGGTGGCTGCCTGGTGGGCATGCTGATGGGCTGCTGGGCATGTTGATGGGCGTGCCATGGCATGTCAATGATGGTGTCAAGGCATGGCCCATGGGGCTGTCAGGGTATGTCAGCAGCAGTGTCAAGGGGCTGTCAAGGCTAAACCATGGCTTGGTCAAGATGGAAAATGTGAGCCATGTTCTAAGTGACCCGTGCCCTTCATGCAATCTCCCTATGGCACAGACTAGACCCTTAGGGAAGTCCTCCAAGGCCGGGCTTGACCCCGGGAGTGGCCCCATCTCGGATGTCCATGCATGCCTAGGACCTTGTCCTAGGGCGGTTTCTGATGGGGTGCTAACATTCCCCCTTCCTTCAAGCATATCCTTGCCCTCAAGGATCATATTTGACAAACTCAAGCCCACATAGTCTTTACTTGCCTCTTCTAAGGCAAAGGAAATTTCCCCACCTATAGACAATGTCTTGGACATGATGGCTTCACAAGGCTTAACTTCCTTGGTGGCCAATGTGGTCCAACTTCGTTTCTTCTCCCCCATATCCTCCTTGTCTTTCCAAGGAGCTTTGGTTTGCAAGGGTTGAGACCACTTGCTCCCCGTGTCCTTAGGTTGGCACTCCTTCATAGTAGGGCTCTTTTCTAAAATCTCCCCCTTCCTCTTTACCTCTTGGTGGCTTGTAGGGTTCTTCAATGTACTTTCTTTGGTTAGCAACTCACATGGATCCCTCCTATTACTCTTGGGAATATCCACTCTAGGTCTCATAGGTCCCCGGTCATAAGCCCGGTTTCCTCTTCTCTCCTCATAGTGGTCTCTCTTGTATTTTCTCTCCAAGTGGCTTCCACCTTGGTATTGCATTCTCCCATCAATGTAGGCCTCATGGCCATAGGGTTTCTCTCTATTTTTTTCCATCCTCTCAAGGTTTGCAATACGTTCTTTTCTCATGGCCTCCATGGCCTTTTGGTTCTCTCCACTCTTACGGTTTATGGCTTCCATCCTTATCTCGGTCATAGTGGTAGTGATCTTATTAAGGATATGGTCAAGCCTTGTGTTAAGCCTCTCGGCTTCTAGAGTGCCCCCATACATGGTGCCTCTAAATCTTGGCTCAAAACAATTTGCAACTTGGATTGCAAATGGAAAAAATCAGCCCAAATCAAATTGGACAGCAACTTTGACTCACTTAGGCAATGGATCAAGTCTAAAAAAAATCCAACCTTGGGTCCCCCACTTTTTAGGGTGGTCGACCCCTCACGCAACAAGCTTGATGTCCAACCTTGGGTCTTCCACTTTTGAGGGTGGTCGACCCCTTCAAGTCTCTCTACTACGTCCTCCTCCTCAACCCCCAAACTTCAATTCAAGTTCACAATAATAAAAAAATTCAATGGGATCCAACGAGGGATCCCTCCCAATCAAATCACAAAGGTTGAGTTAACGCGTTGTTTACCTCGTGGAGAAGTGAGCACTTCTCAAGAACTCCAATGAAGTCTCTTGACAAAGCACCAACTAATGCTAAGGCTTCTCAAGAGCACCAAGCAAGATAGTTTCTTACGAAACCCTCTCAATGAAAGCACCAATTAATGTTAGGGACCCCGGTCTAGTCCCTAAACACTAAGTCCTCCTTGGCTTGATTCTCCTTTGATTGACCGAGTACTTAGTTCTTCTCTTGCTTGATTCAAGATCAATGGTGGTTAATTGGACTTAATGGCAATATGAGGTGATGAGTTCGGCTAGATGGAATGCAATGAGTGAAGGGGAAATATGGCTAAGTGTATGGTTGACTAGACCAACTTGGAGTGCATGGTAATGTTGATTCTATGGGATGGCGCCACTTTGGGTTGGTTAGGTTGAGTGTTCGGTTGAGTGGTTGGATGAGTGGGCTAGGTGTCGAGATGGAAGACAAATTAATGTTTGGAGGGGCTGCTATTGTTTTGGCCGAGTGGATGGAGTTGGTTGTGGTGATAAGATTCCCCTAAAACATGGATTAAGTTTAATGGAAAGAGGGGGGCCGAATGTTTAGTGGTGTGGCTGGATATGTGAGTGGGAGAGGGGCCGAATGGTGTATTAGTTGAAGGTATCCTAATGTGGCTAGTGATGTGTCGATTGGTTGGTGGTGTGGCTGGGAATTATTTCCAGAATTAATATAAGATAGATAAGGAAAAGGTTTGGTCGGTTAAGTGAATGGGTAGGAGCCGAATGGTGTATTATGGAATATATCCTAATGTGTCAAATGGGTGTGGTCGGTTAAGTGGATGGTAGGAGCCGAATGATGTATTAAAGGAAATATATCCTAATGTGTCTAATGGTTGTGGTCGGTTATGATAAGATTAGAGCTGGAATTGTGAGAAGGAAAGTGTAATCTATTCTGGCCGAATACTAATTAATGAAGAATTGAGTGTGTGTGTCGGTTAAGAGAAGGGCAAAGCTGGAAGTAGGTGAGAAAGTAAACAATGTGGCTGGCCGAACCTTAATTAATGAAGAATTGATTGTGTGGGTCGGTTATGGTAAGGGGCATAGCTGGAATTGTATGTGGGGAAAGCAAACAAGTGGGCTGGCCGAATGCTACTTGATGAAGGATTGAAGGAATCGAAATTGGGACTAACACCAAGAACATGAGATGAACTTCCAAGAACAAGGATGAACACTTAAGAACAATTGATGAACTTAAATGCACAATAAAAGGAATTCAACAAGGATTCACAATGAGCACCAAGATTGAACAAACCTCTTATATTGATGAAAGTAACAAAGGATAGATAAACAACTTGGATTCAATGGATTGCACCAAGTTGGAAACAAGATAATTAGATTACTCCAATTCAATGAATTGCATGGAGTGATCTTCAAGAAACAAAAAGAAAGATAAACAACTTGGATTCAATGAATTGCACCAAGTTGGAAACAAGATAACTAGATTACTCCAATTCAATGAATTGCATGGAGTGATCTTCTCTTTGGGATTCAATGAATTGCACCCAAAAGAGCCCAAGTGTTCTTCACACCGAAATGCTATCTCTCAACAAAGCTCACTCTAGCCAATTTGCCAAAAGATGTGAAGTGAAGAGCTAGGGGTCCTATTTATAGGCAATACAAGTTAGAAACCCCCAAAATGTCCCTAAGGAATAAAAGACATAAAAATAAATAAAAATAAATAAAAACAAATAAGATAGTGACATGGACCACAAGGTCTTGGCATGCATGAGCCAATGGTTTGGCTAGGATGGTGCATGGTGGTCCTTGGTCGAGTTCATGGTTAAGTGGCACGACATGGCTAGGTGTGATGCGTGGCATGGTGCCATGCATGGATTGGCTAGTGGACATGGCTAGCCATGGGTGCCTGCTGCAAGGCATGGGTTGGAGCCATGCGCTGGATGGCATGTCGGGTGGGCATGCCACTGGCCTGCTCTGCATGGCACGGGCTGGGCCCGTGCGCTGGATGGCATGCCTGGAGGGCATGCCACTAGCCTCGCTGGTGTGCGGCAGGAGGGCCATGCGGCTGGGTGCATGGTTGGCTGCAGGTGCATGGGTGCACGCATGATAGGTGTGCGCCGGGTGGCGTGCGCAAGGCTGTGCGCTGGCTGTACGTGCTCGCAGGCGTGCGCGCGCGGGGCGTGCGCGTGTTGCGTTGTGCGCAGGCTGGTGCTGCGCACGGTAGACATGCTGGGTGTGGTGCTGGGGCTTGCTCATGGGTGCAAGCATGGGCGTGCGCATGGGCGCACGTATGGGCATGCGACTGTGCGTGCGCATGACCGTGTGCCTGTATGCCCGCATGGGCCTGTGACGCATGGGTGTGCTCAAGGCCCTGCGGCTCAAGTGGATGCGTAGGGGCATGCGCATGGGTGTGCGCATGCCTGGCCTTGCACTGGGCTGCGCACAGCTACTAGCCTCGCTGGGCTTGAGGCGTGGCATGCGCATGGGCATGCTGGGCGCCCCGTGCTTGTCAAGGCACGGGCCAAGGCATGCGTGTGGCATGGTCAAGGGCATGTCATGGCAGGGGCCATGGCATGCATGTGGCATGACTGTGGTGCTGTCAGGTGGTTGCCATGGCTGGGGCCATGGCCTGTCTGTGGGACTGTCCTGGGCGTGCCCTGGCAGGGGCCATGACAAGCCTGTGGTGCTGAGGGGCTGATGATGCTGCTGGCCAGGCTGATGGGCGCGGTGGCTGCCTGGTGGGCATGCTGATGGGCTGCTGGGCATGTTGATGGGCGTGCCATGGCATGTCAATGATGGTGTCAAGGCATGGCCCATGGGGCTGTCAGGGTATGTCAGCAGCAGTGTCAAGGGGCTGTCAAGGCTAAACCATGGCTTGGTCAAGATGGAAAATGTGAGCCATGTTCTAAGTGACCCGTGCCCTTCATGCAATCTCCCTATGGCACAGACTAGACCCTTAGGGAAGTCCTCCAAGGCCGGGCTTGACCCCGGGAGTGGCCCCATCTCGGATGTCCATGCATGCCTAGGACCTTGTCCTAGGGCGGTTTCTGATGGGGTGCTAACAGCCCCGCTGACATGCCTTGACAACCCCGCTGACATGCCTCGCGGTGCCCGCTGACATGCCCCGCGGTGCCCGCTGACATGCCCCGCGTGCCCCGCTGACAAGCCTTGACAGCCCCGCTGACATGCCTCGACAGCCCCGCTGACATGCCTCGCGGTGCCCGCTGACATGCCTAGACGGTGCCCGCTGACAAGCCTTGACAGCCCCGCTGACATGCCTTGGCAGCCCCGCTGACAAGCCTTGACAGCCCCGCTGACATGCCTTGACAGCCCCGCTGACATGCCTCGCGGTGCCAGCTGACATGCCTCGACGGTGCCCGCTGACAAGCCTTGACAGCCCCGCTGACATGCCTCGCGGTGCCCGCTGACAAGCCTTGACAGCCCCGCTGACATGCCTTGGCAGCCCCGCTGACAAGCCTTGACAGCCCCGCTGACATGCCTTGACAGCCCCGCTGACATGCCTCGCGGTGCCCGCTGACATGCCTTGACAGCCCCGCTGACATGCCTTGACAGCCCCGCTGACATGCCTCGCGGTGCCCGCTGACATGCCTTGGCAGCCCCGCTGACAAGCCTTGACAGCCCCGCTGACATGCCTCACGGTGCCCGCTGACATGCATGCACGGGGGCGAACACTTGTCCCGTGCTTTTGGACGATTGAAACCACCCAAATTGGTTTCCTAAATTCATTCCAATATATCTTGGATGTGTTCCAAGCATCACCTACCATTATTGGCATATTTTCGAATTTTCTTGATTTTTCGGTTTTTTTAACTCAAGAAAATTAAATAAAAAAATCCCGATGTCAAAAAATTGTGAGCTTGCTCCTACTTCAAGATATGATTTATCTAAGCATGCCTGCAAAAAATCTCGTCCAAATTCAAAGTATTTCAACAAAAAAGGCCTTTATGTTTCCTCGAAAAATTGATGTTTCCTCCTGCCAGTTGGGATATGGCTCTAAATGCTCT
>JARVXP010000373.1:77500-79488 GCA_029856935.1 Cyclocarya paliurus
ATTCATTCCAATATATCTTGGATGTGTTCCAAGCATCACCTACCATTATTGCATATTTTCGAATTTTCTTGATTTTCGTTTTTTTAACTCAAGAAAATTAAATAAAAAAATCCCGATGTCAAAAAATTGTGAGCTTGCTCCTACTTCAAGATATGATTTATCTAAGCATGCCTGCAAAAAATCTCGTCCAAATTCAAAGTATTTCAACAAAAAAGGCCTTTATGTTTCCTCGAAAAATTGATGTTTCCTCCTGCCAGTTGGGATATGGCTCTAAATGCTCTTTAGGGGGGCATGCAAGGCCCCAACATGGGCAGCCAGGAGGGCTGTCCATGCCGCCCCCTCACATGGGCATGCCCCTGGCGCCCATGGAAAAGACGTGTGCCACGCCCCCCATGCCACCGCGGGGGGTATCGTCTCCACCGCCGCCGCCGGCGGTGGTTGTGGCGGCGGCCGCCGGCGGCCGACCATGTCCCGACGATCGTTTTTTTGCCTCGACTTCGTGGGGTTGATTCCTACATTCTCGTTTGCTTTCTAGCAACAAGCTTGTGCTTTAGGGATGGATTCGGTGGCACCTAGTGCCACGCATGGGCTTGTTGATGGGGGGCAAACGTTCATGCTAGGGCCCGACCATGTCCCGACGATCGTTTTTCTGGCTCGCCTTCGTGGGTTGATTCCTACATTCTCGTTTGCTTTCTAGCAACAAGCTTGTGCTTTAGGGATGGATTCGTGGCACCTAGTGCCACGCATGGGCTTGTTGATGGGGGCAAACGTTCATGCTAGGGGCCCGACCATGTCCCGACGATCGTTTTTTCTGGCTCGCCTTCGTGGGGTTGATTCCTACATTCTCGTTTGCTTTCTAGCAACAAGCTTGTGCTTTAGGGATGGATTCGGTGGCACCTAGTGCCACGCATGGGCTTGTTGATGGGGGGCAAACGTTCATGCTAGGGGCTTTCTCACGTTGTCTAGCCCCTGGTGCTCTAGTCCACCCCATGGCGTTTGGCAATTTGTTTGGATGCTTCGTTTGCAACATGCTTGTGCACGGCGATGGTGTTATGGCACCCGGTGCTACGCACATTGTTGCTCTTGGGGCTATTCGGATGATGTTGGCCTTGCTTCCATGGGGTTGACGGCATCTCCACTTTTCATTTACATTTGGTTGCCCATGGTGGCTGGGCCTGCGTGTTTGTTTGCTTCCTCTTTGTCGTACCTGTGCACGGCGGATGGTGTTATTGCACCCAGTGCTACGCACCTTGCTTCATTGAGGTGGCATCCGGACCTTGATGGCCTTGTTTCCATGGGATTGAACCTCGATACGGTTTCCTTCTTGATGCGTTGATCTCGGGGGGTTGATCCTCGTGCATGGCATCCTTGAGGCGTGATTGTTGCATGGTGTTTGGTGCTTCTTACACTAGATTCCTACGCATGCTCTCGGCCGACGATGGGTTGTCCTGCTGGTTGGCTTGGCTCCCTCGGGGTTGAGACCTCAACAACATCTTGTTTCTATTTTCCTCCTCTCTTATTTCCCATGCCTAGCGGGCCGGGCTCGGCACCACCAATGCTTCCACACGCTCAGCTAGCCTTGTGCTTGGTTGGGGTGCGGTTCAATTTGTTTGGTGCTGTGGTCTGGCGTACGTAACGGCGTGTGAGTGGTGACAAGGTTGTATGTCTTGACAGCTCCGTGCTTGGCATCGAACTGTCAGCGTGCTCCTCCTCATTTTTGCTCCTCGTTGAATAGCATGTTGGGCTGTCAAGGTTCCTGTGTTGCATACCTACATGGATGGAATTTGTTCCTCTCGTTGCCCCTTGTCCTTGCCCGTGCTCATCCTATGGGCTGGTGGACTCTGAAGTTGTCCCCGTGTTACCATGCATGCCTTCGAGTTTACGTTTGTTGTCATGGACCATGTGGGCATTCTCGTGCTCTTGGATGCGGAATTTGTGTGGTGTGGGGTCCTTGGCCTCTTTATCCCAAACCAAGCGTTCTCGTTGAA
>JARVXP010000375.1:0-13903 GCA_029856935.1 Cyclocarya paliurus
ACAAGGTCATTGTAGAGCCATTAGATGCCCGCAAGCAAAAAACTCCAACCTCTTAATCTTGCCACTTTGCCCTCACTGAACTTTTTACTAAGAAGAGCAAAGTGGTCAAAATAAGAGGTGCTCCGACTTGCCCGGGGTTGGGGCATACTTACCACAAGGTCATTGTAGAACCATGGGTCGCCCGCAAGCGAAAAACTCCAACCTCTTAATCTTGTCACTTTGCCTTCCCTTGGCTTTCTACTAAGGTTGGGTAAAGTGGTAAAAATAAGAGGTGCTCTGAATTGCCCGGGGTTGGGGCATACATAGCACAAGGTCATCGTAGAACCATTGGAAACTCGCGAGCAAAAAACTCCAACCTCTTAACTTTGCCACTTTGTCTTCACTAGGCTTTCTACTAAGGAAGGGCAAAGTGGTAAAAAGAAGAGATGCTCCGAATTTCCCGGGGTTGGGGTATACATAGCGCAAGGTCATTGTAGACCCATTGGAAGCCCGTGCGCAAAAAGCTCCACCCTCTTAATTTTGTCACTTTGCCTTCACTTGGCTTTCTACTAAGGTAGGGCAAAGTGGTAAAAATAAGAGGTGTTCTGAATTGCCCGGGGTCAGGGCATACATACCACAAGGTCATTGTAGAACCATTGGAAGCCCGCGAGCAAAAAACTCCACCCTCTTAATCTTGTCACTTTGCCTTCACTTGGCTTTCTACTAAGGTAGGGCAAAGTGGTAAAAATAAGAGGTGCTCCGAATTGCCCGGGGTTGGGGCATACATAGCAGAAGGTCATTGTAGAACCATTGGAAACTTGCGAGCTAAAAACTCCAACCTCTTAATCTTGCCACTTTGCCCTCACTTGGCTTTCCAAAAAGGTAGGGCAAAGTGGTAAAATAAGAGCTGCTCCGAATTGCACGGGGTCAGGGCATACATACCACAAGGTCATTGTAGAACCATGGGTAGCCTGCAAGCGAAAAAACTCCAACCTCATAAGTTTTCCACTTTGCCCTCACTTGGCTTTCTACTAAGGTAAGGCAAAGTGGTAAAAATAAGAGTTGCTCCAAATTGCCCAGGGTCGTGGATACATACCACAAGGTCATTGTAGAACCATTAGAAGCCAGCAAGCAAAGAATTCCAACCTCTTAATCTTGCCACTTTGCACTCACTTGGCTTTCTACTAAGCAACGACGAAGTGGTAAAAATAAGAGGCTTTCTGAATTACCCGGGGCCAGGGCATACACAACACAAGTTAAATGTAGAACCATGGGTAGCCTGTGAGCAAAAAACTCCAACCTCTTAACTTTGCCACTTTGCCCTCACTTGGCTTTCTACTAAGGAAGGGAAAAGTGGTAAAACTAAGAGTTGCTCCGAATTGCCCGAGGTTGGGGCATACATACCACAAGGTCATTGTAGAACCATTAGAAGCCCGCAAGCAAAGAACTCCAACCTCATAATCTTGCCACTATGCACTCACTTGGCTTTCTACCAAGCATGGGCAAAGTTGTAAAAATAAGAGGTGCTCCGAATTGCCCGGGGTCAGTGCATACACACGACAAGGTCAATCTAGAACCATGGTAGCCCGCGTGCAAAAAACTCCAACCTTTTAACTTTGCCACTTTGCCCTCATTTGGCTTTCAACTAAGGATGGCCAAAGTGGTAAAAATAAGATGTGCTCCGAATTGCCCTGGGTCGGCGCATACGTACCACAAGGTCAATGTAGAACCACGGGTAGCCCGCGAGCAAAAAACTCCAACCTCTTAAGTTTGCCACTTTGCCCTCACTTGGCTTTCTACTAAGGAAGGGCAAAGTGGTAAAAGTAACGGGTGCTCTGAATTGCCAAGGGTTGGGGCGTACTTACGACAAGGTCATTGTAGAACCATTAGATGCCCGCAAGCAAAAAACTCCAACCTCTTCATCTTGCCACTTTGCCCTCACTGAACTTTTTACTAAGCAAGGGCAAAGTGGTCAAAATAAGAGGTGCTCCGACTTGCCCGGGGTGGGGGCATACTCACCACAAGGTCATTGTAGAACCATGGGTCGCCCGGAAGCGAAAAACTCCAACCTCTTAATCTTGTCACTTTGCCTTCCCTTGGCTTTCTACTAAGGTTGGGCAAAGTGGTAAAAATAAGAGGTGTTCTGAATTGCCTGGGGTTGGGGCATACATAGCACAAGGTCATTGTAGAACCATTGGAAACTCGTGAGCAAAAAACTCCAACCTCTTAACTTTGCCACTTTGTCTTCACTAGGCTTTCTACTAAGGAAGGGCAAAGTGGTAAATAGAAGAGGTGCTCCGAATTGCCCGGGGTTGGGGCATACATAGCACAAGGTCATTGTAGAACCATGGGTAGCCTGCAAGCGAAAAAACTCCAACCTCGTAAGTTTTCCACTTTGCCCTCACTTGGCTTTCTACTAAGGTAAGGCAAAGTGGTAAAAATAAGAGTTCCTCCAAATTGCCCAGGGTCGTGGATACATACCACAAGGTCATTGTAGAACCATTAGAAGCCAGCAAGCAAAGATATTCAACCTCTTAATCTTGCCTCTTTGCACTCACTTGGCTTTCTACTAAGCAACGGCAAAGTGGTAAAAATAAGAGGCTTTCTGAATTACCCGGGGCCAGGGCATACACACCACAAGGTAAATGTAGAACCATGGGTAGCCCGTCAGCAAAAAACTCCAACCTCTTAACTTTGCCACTTTGCCCTCACTTGGCTTTCTACTAAGGAAGGGCAAAGTGGTAAAAATAAGAGTTGCTCCGAATTGCCCGAGGTTGGGGCATACATACCACAAGGTCATTGTAGAACCATTAGAAGCCCGCAAGCAAAGAACTCCAACCTCTTAATCCTGCCAGTTTGCACTCACTTGGCATTCTACTAAGTAAGGGCAAAGTGGTAAAAATAAGAGGTCCGAATTGCCCGGGTTCGGGGCATACATACCACAACGTCATTGTAGAACCATTGGAAGCCCGCGGGGAAAAAACTCCACACTCTTAATCTTGTCACTTTGCCTTCACTTGGCTTGATACTAAGGTAGGGCAAAGTGGTAAAAATAAGAGGTACTCCGAATTGCCCGGGTTCGGGCCATACATACCACAAGGTCATTGTAGAACCATTGGAAGCCCGCGGGGAAAAAACTCCACACTCTTAATCTTGTCACTTTGCCTTCACTTGGCTTTCTACTAAGGTAGGGCAAAGTGGTAAAAACAAGAGGTGCTCCGAATTGCCCGGGGTCAGGGTATACAAACCAGAAGGCAATTGTAGAACCATTGATAGCCCGCGAGCAAAAAATCCAACCTCTTAATCTTGGCACTTTGCCCTCACTTGGCTTTCTACTACGGAAGGGCAAGGTTGAAAAAATAAAAGGTGCTCCGAATTACCCGGGGCCAGGGCTTACACACCACAAGGTAAATGTAGAACCATGGGTGGCCCGCGAGCAAAAAACTCCAACCTCTTAACTTTGCCACCTTGCCCTCACTTGGCTTTCTACTAAGGAAGGGCAAAGTGGTAAAAATAAGGGGTGCTCTGATTTGACAAGGGTCAGGGCGTACTTACGACAAGGTCATTGTAGAACCATTAGATGCCCGCAAGCAAAAACCTCCAACCTCTTAATCTTGCCACTTTGCCCTCACTGAACCTTTTACTAAGCAAGGGCAAAGTGGTCAAAATAAGAGGTGCTCCGACTTGCCCGGGGTCGGGGAAAACTTACCACAAGGTCATTGTAGAACCATTGGAAGCTCGGGGGAAAAAACTCCACACTCTTAATCTTGTCACTTTACCTTCACTTGGCTTTCTACTAAGGTAGGGCAAAGTGGTAAAAACAAGAGGTGCTCCGAATTGCCCGGGTTCGGGGCATACATACCACAAGGTCATTGTCGAACCATTGGAAGCCCACGGGGAAAAAATTCCACACTCTTAATCTTGTCACTCTGCCTTCACTTGGCTTTCTACTAAGGTAGGGCAAAGTTGTAAAAATAGGAGGTGCTCCGAATTGCCCGAGGTCGGGGCATAAAAACCACAAGGCCATTGTAGAACCATTGGAAGCCCACGAGCAAAAAAATCCAACCTCTTAACTTTGCCACTTCGCGCTCACTTGACTTTCTACTATGGAAGGGAAAAGTTGTAAAAATAAGAGATGCACCGAATTGCCCGTGGTCGGGCCAAACATACCACAAGATCATTGTAGAACCGTGGGAAGCCCGCAAGCAAAAAACTCCAACCTCTTAACTTTGCCACTTTGCCCTCATTTGGCTTTCAACTAAGGATGGGCAAAGTGGTAAAAATAAGAGGTGCTCCGAATTGCCCTGGGTCGGGGCATACATATCACAAGGTCAATGTAGAACCACGGGTAGCCTGCGAGCAAAAAACTCCAACCTCTTAACTTTGCCACTTTGCCCTCACTTGGCTTTCTACTAAGGAAGGGCAAAGTGGTAAAAATAAGGGGTGCTCTGATTTGCCAAGGGTCAGGGCGTACTTACGACAAAGTCATTGTAGAACCATTAGATGCCCGCAAGCAAAAACCTCCAACCTCTTAATCTTGCCACTTTGCCCTAACTGAAATTTTTACTAAGCAACGGCAAAGTGGTCAAAATAAGAGGTGCTCCGACTTGCCCGGGGTTGGGGCAAACTTACCAAAGGTCATTGTAGAACCATTGGAAGCTCGAAGGGGAAAAAAGTCCACACTCTTAATCTTGTCACTTTGCCTTCACTTGGCTTTCTACTATGGTAGGGCAAAGTGGTAAAAACAAGAGGTGCTCCGAATTGCCCGGGTTCGGGGCATACATACCACAAGGTCATTGTAGAACCATTGGAAGCCCACGGGGAAAAAATTCCACACTCTTAATCTTGTCACTCTGCCTTCACTTGGCTTTCTACTAAGGTAGGGCAAAGTGGTAAAAATAGGAGGTGCTCCGAATTGCCCGAGGTCGGGGCATAAAAACCACGAGGCCATTGTAGAACCATTGGAAGCCCACGAGCAAAAAAGTCCAACCTCTTAACTTTGCCACTTCGCGCTCACTTGACTTTCTACTATGGAAGGGAAAAGTTGTAAAAATAAGAGATGCACCGAATTGCCCGTGGTCGGGCCAAACATACCACAGGATCATTGTAGAACCATGGGAAGCCCGCAAGCAAAAAACTCCAACCTCTTAACTTTGCCACTTTGCCCTCATTTGGCTTTCAACTAAGGATGGGCAAAGTGGTAAAAATAATAGGTGCTCTGAATTGCCCTGGGTCGGGGCATACATACCACAAGGTCAATGTAGAACCACGGGTAGCCTGCGACCAAAAAACTCCAACCTCTTAACTTTGCCCCTTTGCCCTCACTTGGCTTTCTACTAAGGAAGGGCAAAGTGGTAAAAATAAGGGGTGCTCTGATTTGCCAAGGGTCAGGGCGTACTTACGACAAGGTCATTGTAGAACCATTAGATGCCCGCAAGCAAAAACCTCCAACCTCTTAATCTTGCCACTTTGCCCTAACTGAAATTTTTACTAAGCAAGGGCAAAGTGGCCAAAATAAGAGGTGCTCCGACTTGCTCGGGGTCGGGGCAAACTTACCACAAGGTCATTGTAGAACCATTGGAAGCTCGAAGGGGAAAAAAGTCCACACTCTTAATCTTGTCACTTTGCCTTCACTTGGCTTTCTACTAAGGTAGGGCAAAGTGGTAAAAACAAGAGGTGCTCCGAATTGCCCGGGGTCGGGGTATACAAACCACAAGGCAATTGTAGAACCATTGGATGCCCACGAGCAACAAAATCCAACCTCTTAATCTTGGCACTTTGCCCTCACTTGGCTTTCTACTACGGAAGGGCAAAGTTGGAAAAATAAGAGGTGCTCCAAATTACCCGGGGCCAGGGCATACACACCACAAGGTAAATGTAGAACCATGGGTGGCCCGCAAGCAAAAAACTCCAACCTCTTAACTTTGCCACCTTGCCCTCACTTGGCTTTCTACTAAGGAAGGGCAAAGTGGCAAAAATAAGAGTTGCTCCGAATTGCCCGAGGTCGGGGCATACATACCACAAGGTCATTGTAGAACCATTAGAAGCCCGCAAGTAAAGAACTCCAACGTCATAATCTTGCCACTTTGCACTCACTTGGCTTTCTACTAAGCATGGGCAAAGTGGTAAAAATAAGAGGTGCTCCGAATTGCCCGGGGTCAGTGCATACACACTACAAGGTCAATCTAGAACCATGGTAGCCCGCGTGCAAAAAACTCCAACCTCTTAACTTTGCCACTTTGCCCTCATTTGGCTTCAACTAAGGATGGGCAATGTGGTAAAAATAAGAGGTGCTCCGAATTGCCCTTGTCTGGGCATACATACCACAAGTTCAATGTAGAACCACGGGTAGCCCGCGAGCTAAAAACTCCAACCTCTTAACTTTGCCACTTTGCCCTCACTTGGCTTTCTACTAAGGAAGGGCAAAAGTGGTAAAAATAAGGGGTGCTCTGATTTGCCAAGGGTCAGGGCGTACTTACGACAAGGTCATTGTAGAACCATTAGATGCCCGCAAGCAAAAACCTCCAACCTCTTAATCTTGCCACTTTGCCCTAACTGAAATTTTTACTAAGCAAGGGCAAAGTGGCCAAAATAAGAGGTGCTCCGACTTGCTCGGGGTCGGGGCAAACTTACCACAAGGTCATTGTAGAACCATTGGAAGCTCGAAGGGGAAAAAAGTCCACACTCTTAATCTTGTCACTTTGCCTTCACTTGGCTTTCTACTAAGGTAGGGCAAAGTGGTAAAAACAAGAGGTGCTCCGAATTGCCCGGGGTCGGGGTATACAAACCACAAGGCAATTGTAGAACCATTGGATGCCCACGAGCAACAAAATCCAACCTCTTAATCTTGGCACTTTGCCCTCACTTGGCTTTCTACTACGGAAGGGCAAAGTTGGAAAAATAAGAGGTGCTCCAAATTACCCGGGGCCAGGGCATACACACCACAAGGTAAATGTAGAACCATGGGTGGCCCGCAAGCAAAAAACTCCAACCTCTTAACTTTGCCACCTTGCCCTCACTTGGCTTTCTACTAAGGAAGGGCAAAGTGGCAAAAATAAGAGTTGCTCCGAATTGCCCGAGGTCGGGGCATACATACCACAAGGTCATTGTAGAACCATTAGAAGCCCGCAAGTAAAGAACTCCAACGTCATAATCTTGCCACTTTGCACTCACTTGGCTTTCTACTAAGCAAGGACAAAGTGGTAAAAAGAAGAGGTGCTCCGAATTGCCCGGGGTCAGGGCATACACACTACAAGGTCAATGTAGAACCATGGTAGCCCGCGTGCAAAAAACTCCATCCTCTTAACTTTGCCACTTTGCCCTCATTTGGCTTCCAACTAAGGATGGGCAATGTGGTAAAAATAAGAGGTGCTCCGAATTGCCCTTGTCTGGGCATACATACCACAAGTTCAATGTAGAACCACGGGTAGCCCGCGAGCTAAAAACTCCAACCTCTTAACTTTGCCACTTTGCCCTCACTTGGCTTTCTACTAAGGAAGGGCAAAAGTGGTAAAAATAAGGGGTGCTCTGATTTGCCAAGGGTTGGAGCGTACTTACGACAAGGTCATTGTAGAACCATTAGACGCCCGCAAGCAAAAACCTCCAACCTCTTAATCTTGCCACTTTGCCCGCACTGAAGTTTTTACTAAGCAAGGGCAAAGTGGTCAAAATAAGAGCTGCTCTGACTTGCCCGGGATTGGGGCCTACTTACCACAAGGTCATTGTAGAACCATTGGAAGCCCGCAGGGAAAAAACTCCACACTCTTAATCTTGTCACTTTGCCTTCACTTGGCTTTCTACTAAGGTAGGGCAAACTGGTAAAAACAAGAGGTGCTCCGAATCACCGGGATCGGGGTATACAAACCACAAGGCAATTGTAGAACCATTGGAAGCCCGCGAGCAAAAAAATCCAACCTCTTAATCTTGGCACTTTGCCCTCACTTGGCTTTCTATTACGGAAGGGCAAAGTTGAAAAAATAAGAGGTGCTCCGAATTACCCGAGCCAGGGCATACACACCACAAGGTAAATGTAGAACCATGGGTGGCCCGCGAGCAAAAGACTCCAACCTCTTAACTTTGCCACCTTGCCCTCACTTGGCTTTCTACTAAGGAAGGGCAAAGTGGCAAAAATAAGAGTTGCTCTGAATTGCCCGAAGTCGGGGCATACATACCACAAGGTCATTGTAGAACCATTAGAAGCCCACAAGCAAAGAACTCCAACCTCTTAATCCTGCCACTTTGCACTCACTTGGCTTTCTACTAAGTAAGGCCAAAGTGGTAAAAATAAGAGGTACTCCGAATTGCCCGGGTTCGGGGCATACATACCACAAGGTCATTGTAGAACCATTGGAAGCCCGCGGGGAAAAAACTCCACACTCTTACTCTTGTCACTTTGCCTTCACTTGGCTTTCTACTAAGGTAGGGCAAAGTGGTAAAAATAAGAGGTGCTACGAATTGCCCGAGGTCCGGGCATACAAACCACAAGGCCATTGTAGAACCATTGTAACCCCGCGAGCAAAAAAATCCAACCTCTTAATCTTGGCACATTGCCCTCACTTGGATTTCTACTACGGAAGGGCAAAGTTGAAAAAATAAGAGGTGCTCCGAAATGCCAATGGTCAGGGCGTACTTACCACAAGGTCATTGTAGAACCATTGGATGCCCGCAAACAAAAAACTCCAACCTCTTAATCTTGCCACTTTGCCCTCACTTGGCTTTCTACTAAGTAAGGGCAAAGTGGTAAATATAAGAGGTGCTCCGACTTGCCCGGGGTCGGGGAATACATACCACAAGGTCATTGTAGAACCATGGGTAGCCCGCAAGCTACAAACTCCAACCGCTTAACTTTGCCACTTTGCCCTCAGTTGGCTTTCTACTAAGGAAGGGCAAACTGGTAAAAATAAGTGGTGCTCCGAATTGCCCGGGGTTGGGGCATACAGACCACGAAGGTCATTGTAGAACAATTTGAAGCTCGCGAGCAAAAAAATCCACCCTTTTAATCTTGTCACTTTGCCTTCACTTGCCTTTTTACTAAGGTAGGGCAAAGTGGTAACAATAAGAGGTGCTCCGAATTGTTCGGGGTCGGGCCATACATACCACAAGGTCATTGTAGAACCATTGGATGCCCGCAAGCAAAAAACTCCAACCTCTTAATCTTGCCACTTTGCCCTCACTTAACTTTTTATTAAGCAAGGGCAAAGTGGTAAAAATAAGAGGTGCTCCGACTTGCCTGGGGTCGGGGCATACTTACCATCAGGTCATTGTAGAACCATGGGTAGCCCGCAAGTGAAAAACTCCAACCTCTTAACTTTGCCACCTTGCCCTCACTTGGCTTTCTACTAAGGAAGGGCAAAGTGGTAAAAATAAGAGGTGCTCCGAATTGCCCGGGGTCGGGCATACATACCACAAGGTCATTGTAGAACCATTGGAAGCCCACGAGCAAAAAATTCCACCCTCTAAATCTTGTCACTTTGCATTCACTTGGCTTTCTATTAAGGTAGGGCAAGGTGGTAAAAATAAGAGGTGCTCTGAATTGCCCGGGGTCAAGGCATACATACCACAAGGTCATTGTAGAACCATTCGAAGCCCGCGGGCAAAAAAGTCCACACTCTTAATCTTGTCACTTTGCCTTCACTTGGCAATCTACTAAGATATGGGAAAGTGGTAAAAATAAGAGGTGCTCTGAATTGCCTTGGGTTGGGGCATACATACCACAAAGTCATTGTAGAACCATTGGAAGCCCGCGAGCAAAAACATCCAACCTCTTAATCTTGCCACTTTGCCCTCATTGGCTTTCTACGAAGGAAGGGCAAAGTGGTAAAAAAAAGAGGTGCTCTCAATTGCCCTAGGTCGGGGCGTACTTACGACAAGGTCATTGTAGAACCATTAGAAGCCCGATTGCAAAAAACTCCAACCTCTTAATCTTGCCACTTTGCCCTCACTTAACTTTTTACTAGGCAAGGGAAAAGTGGTCAAAATTAGAGGTGCTCCGACTTGCCTGGGGTAGGGGCATACTTACCACAAGATCATCGTAGAACCGTGGGTCGCCCGCAAGCGAAAAACTCCAACCTCTTAATCTTGTCACTTTACCTTCACTTGGCTTTCTACTAAGGAAGGGCAAAGTGCTAAGAATAAGAGGTGCTCCGAATTGCCCGGGGTCGGAGCGTACTTATGACTAGGTCATTGTAGAACCATTGGAAGCCCGCAAGCAAAAAACTCCGACCTCTTAATCTTGTCACTTTGCCCTCACTTAACTTTTTACTAAGCAAGGGCAAAGTGGTAAAAATAAGAGGTGCTTCGACTTGCCCGGGGTCGGGGAATACATACAACAAGGTCATTGTAGAACCATGGGTAGCCCGCAAGCGAGAAACTCCAACCTCTTAACTTTGCCACTTTTCCCTCACTTGGCTTTCTACTAAGGAAGGGCAAAGTGGTAAAAATAAGAGGTTCTCCAAATTGCCCGGGGTTGGGGCATACATACCACAAAGGTCATTGTAGAACCATTGGAAGCTCGCGAGCAAAAAAATCCACCCTTTTAATCTTGTCACTTTGCCTTCACTTGGCTTTTTACTAAGGTAGGGCAAAGTGGTAACAATAAGAGGTGCTCCGAATTGTTCGGGGTCGGGCAATACATACCACAAGGTCATTGTAGAACCATTGGATGCCCGCAAGCAAAAAACTCCAACCTCTTAATCTTGCCACTTTGCCCTCACTTAAATTTTATTAAGCAAGGGCAAAGTGGTAAAAATAAGAGGTGCTTCGACTTGCCCGGGGTCGGGGCATACTTACCATCAGGTCATTGTAGAACCTTGGGTAGCCCGCAAGTGAAAAACTCCAACCTCTTAACTTTGCCACCTTGCCCTCACTTGGTTTCTACTAAGGAAGGGCAAAGTGGTAAAAATAAGAGGTGCTCCGAATTGCCCGGGGTCGAGCATACATACCACAAGGTCATTGTAGAACCATTGGAAGCCCACGAGCAAAAAATTCCACCCTCTAAATCTTGTCACTTTGCATTCACTTGGCTTTCTATTAAGGTAGGGCAAGGTGGTAAAAATAAGAGGTGCTCTGAATTGCCCGGGGTCAAGGCATACATACCACAAGGTCATTGTAGAACCATTCGAAGCCCGCGGGCAAAAAAGTACACACTCTTAATCTTGTCACTTTTCCTTCACTTGGCAATCTACTAAGGTATGGGAAAGTGGTAAAAATAAGAGGTGCTCTGAATTGCCCGGGGTTGGGGCATACATACCACAAAGTCATTGTAGAACCATTGGAAGCCCGCGAGCAAAAAAATCCAACCTCTTAATCTTGCCACTTTGCCCTCAGTTGGCTTTCTACGAAGGAAGGGCAAAGTGGTAAAAAAAAAGAGGTGCTCTCAATTGCCCTGGGTCGGGGCGTACTTACGACAAGGTCATTGTAGAACCATTAGAAGCCCGATTGCAAAAAACTCCAACCTCTTGATCTTGCCACTTTGCCCTCACTTAACTTTTTACTAGGCAAGGGCAAAGTGGTCAAAATTAGAGGTGCTCCGACTTGCCTGGGGTCGGGGCATACTTACCACAAGATCATCGTAGAACCATGGGTCGCCCGCAAGTGAAAAACTCCAACCTCTTAATCTTGTCACTTTGCCTTCACTTGGATTTCTACTAAGGAAGGGCAAAGTGGTAAGAATAAGAGGTGCTCCGAATTGCCCGGGGTCGGAGCGTACTTATGACAAGGTCATTGTAGAACCATTGGAAGCCCGCAAGCAAAAAACTCCAACCTCTTAATCTTGTCACTTTGCCCTCACTTAACTTTTTACTAAGCAAGGGCAAAGTGGTAAAAATAAGAGGTGCTTCGACTTGCCCGGGGTCGGGGCATACTTACAACAAGGTCATTGTAGAACCATGGGTAGCCCGCAAGCGAGAAACTCCAACCTCTTAACTTAGCCACTTTGCCCTCACTTGGCTTTCTACTAAGGAAGGTCAAAGTGGTAAAAATAAGAGGTTCTCCGAATTGCCCGGGGTTGGGGCATACATACCACAAAGGTCATTGTAGAACCATTGGAAGATCGCGAGCAAAAAAATCCACCCTTTTAATCTTGTCACTTTGCCTTCACTTGGCTTTTTACTAAGGTAGGGCAAAGTGGTAACAATAAGAGGTGCTCCGAATTGTTCGGGGTCGGGCCATACAAGCAAAAAACTCCAACCTCTTAATCTTGCCACTTTGCCCTCACTTAAATTTTTACTAAGCAAGGGTAAAGTGGTCAAAATAGGAGGTGCTCCGACTTGCCCGGGGTCGGGGCATACTTACCATAAGGTCATTGTAGAACCATGGGTAGCCTGCAAGCGAAAAGCTCCAACCTCTTAACTTTTCCACCTTGCCTCACTTGGCTTTCTACTAAGGAAGGGGAAAGTGGTAAAAATAATTGGTGCTCCGAATTGCCCGGGGTCGGACATACAGACCACAAGGTCATTGTTGAACCATTCGAATCCCATAGGCGAAAAACTCCAACCTCTTAACTTTTCTACTTTACCATCGCTTGGCTTTCAACTAAGGAAGGGCAAAGTTTAAAAAAAAAGAGGTGCTCCGAATTGCCCGGGTCGGGGCATACAAACCACAAGGTCATTGTAGAACCATTGGAAGCCCGCGAGTAAAAACCTCCAACCTCTAAATCTTGCCACTTTGGCCTCACTTGGCTTTCTACTAAGCAACGGCAAAGGTGTAAAAATAAGAGGTGCGCCGACTTGCCCAGGGTCAGCGCATAGTTACCACAAGGTCATTGTAGAACCATGGGTTGCCTGCAAGCGAAAAACTCCAACCTCTTAGCTTTGCCACTTTGCCATCACTTGGTTTTCTACTAAGGAAGGGCAAAGTGGTAAAAATAATAGGTGGTCCGAATTGCCGGGGTCGGGGCATACTTACGCAAGGTCATTGTAGAACCATTGGAAGCCCAAAAGCAAAAAACACCAACCTTTAATCTTTCCAATTTTTCCTCACTTGGCATTCTACTAAGCAAGGGAAAAGTGGCAAAAATAAGAGGTGCTCCGACTTGCCCGGGGTCGGGGCATACATACCACAAGGTCATTGTAGAACCATGGGTAGCCCGCAAGCGAAAAACTCCAACCTCTTAAGTTTACCACTTTGCTCTCACATGGCTTTCTACTAAGGAAGGGCAAAGTGGTAAAAATAAGAGCTGCTCCGATTTTCCCAGGGTTGGGGCATACATACCACAACGTCATTGTAAAACCATTGAAGCCCGCAGGCAAAAAACTCCACACTCTTAATCTTGTCAGTTTGCCTTCACTTGGCATTCTGCTAAGGTAGGGGAAAGTGGTAAAAGTAAGAGATGCTCCGAATTGCCTGGGTCGGGGCATACAAACCACAAGGTCATTGTAGAACCATTGGAAGCCCGCGAGCAAAAAACTCCAACCTCTTAATCTTGCCACTTTGCCCTCACTTGGCTTTCTACTATGGAACGACAAAGTTGAAAAAATAAGAGGTGCTCCGAATTGCAAGGGGTCGGGGGGTCTTACCACAAGGTCATTGTAGAACCATTCGATGCCGCGAGCAAAAAACTCCAACCTCTTAATCTTGCCACTTTGCCCTCACTTGGCTTTCTACTAAGCGAGGGAAAAGTGGTAAAAATAAGAGGTGCTCCGACTTGCCCGCGGTCGGGGCATACATACCACAAGCTCATTGTAGAACCATGGGTAGCCCCCGCAAGCGAAAAACTCCAAACTCTTAAGTTTGCCACTTTGCCACACTTGCCTTTCTACTAAGGTAAGGCAATGTGGAAAAAATAAGAGGTGCTCCGAATTGCCCGGGGTCGGGGCATACATACCACAAGGTCATTGTAGAACCATGGGTAGCTCGCGAGCAAAACACTCCAACCTCTTAATCTTGCCACTTAGCCCTCACTTGGCTTTCTACTAAACAAGGAAAA
>JARVXP010000376.1:0-27000 GCA_029856935.1 Cyclocarya paliurus
CTTATCTTCATCTTGGATTTCTACATCCAAGTTTAGCAAGTCAGCAAGTATTTGATTGTAACTATTGAAATGTTCGGACATAGAAATACCTTCTCGTAATTGGAATCTGAAAAGTTTCTTTTTCAGGTACAAACGACTTTCAATACTTTTTGTCAAGTATTTCTCTTCCAATTTTTTCCAAAGTTAACTTGCTTTTGTCTCTCTCATGAAAAAATACTTCTGATCTTTGGCAAGGCACAAACGGATTGTACCACAAGCTTGTCGATTAAGCTTGTCCCAATCCCTATCCGTCATGTCCTTCGATTTCTCTTCCAACGTAATATCCAACTCTTGTTAAATCAAAACGTCCATAACTTTACATTTCCACATGCCAAAATTATTAGTTCCATCGAACTTTTCAACTTCAAATTTGACATTTGACACCATGGACCTACGCCCAGAGCTACTAGCATTTTCAGAACTCTTAACACATGCAATTTCTCCTCCTGATTCCATCTTGGAATATTAAATTTTTTAGAAAATGAATTTCAAAATTCTAACCATACAGATGAGTCCGGAATGATCCAAATAGTTAGAAACCACTATTGGATCGTCGAAATCGGACTTCGGATGGCTTAGATCAAGTCCAAAAATGGATCTGAATTTTGAACGGTGTAGATCGATCTGAAACAGTAGCTGGAGTGCGTGGGGCGCGTGGAGGCGCGTGAGAGTGTGTCTTTCACTCGTCTTCTTCCTCTGGAGTGAGTGGGGGTGCGTGGGCGCATGTACGGCACTCGTCTTCAACCTCTGGACGACTGTTAGCACGTGTAACACACTTTCCGACCTTCTCGGAGCGCGTGTGAGCTTCCCCAACCTCCGTTTTCGATGCCGTTTGTTGCAACGTCTTCGTCTTGTCGAGACGAACCTCTTGGTGTGATCAAAAGTTAATTTTGAGCAACTTAAATTTTCTGGGTAGCACAAAACCGAAGCTTTGATACTAATTGTTGTACAAAAACCACCCAGAAACACACCCAAACACAAGATAGAGACAATATATAAGTGGTTCGGCAATTTTCCTACATCCACTGAGCGGAAACAATATATTTCGAAGTGTTTGTACAAAATTTACAAACTTAAACCAGACTATCTCTCATCTCACAAATGGCTTCTTCTTAGTATTTCACACTACTTAATTCATTACAATTGATCTCCTTTTATAGGAGAAACCTCAGGAGACAACAATCATCATTATTGTCAATTAAAGGGCTGCTGCTTGACATTGGAGGGGTTGCAGCTTGACAAGCTTGATATTGGATAGAGTGCAGCAACTATCCAAGACATTAGAGGGGCTGCTGTGATCACATTCACACTTGGGTTGATATTTAACACTTGTCGCCGCCGCATCGTGACTCGTTCGAAAATGAGCAGCCAAAAGGCTATCCCAAGTGCAGGAGCGTGTCGCGTAGTAATTAGGAATAAATTCCTAAATCGTCTCCACAGGGAAAGTGCTAAAAATAAACTCATGTAAAATGGTGGAATTATTTACAATGAAAAAAATAAAAAGTGATGATATGTACAATGGATGAAAGAGTGCAATGAAAGAGTGTTGAGAAGCAGTGATGAAAAGTAAAGAAATTAAAGTGCAAGACAGTGAATTTAAATTGCTGAAAATTAAATAACTGAAATTTAAATGAGCAAGAAAATTAAATGACATAAAAATAAATTGCAGGAAATAAAAATACAAAAAAATAAATGACATGAATTTAAAGTGCAGAAATTAAAAGTGCAGAAAAATAAAGTGCAATAATTTAAAGTGAAGAAAATTAAATTGCAGAAAAATAAATGACAGAAATTTAAAGTGCATAAATTTAAAGTGCGTAAAATTAAATGACATAAATTGAAATAAAAAAATAAAAATAAAGTGGAGACTACAGATAAAGGAGAGGACAGCTCGATAACACAGTTGGTCCATTAAGCTCTCAACTGCATCACCGAACTCCCTCACTTCATCTGTGCTTTCTCCAAAATAAAAAAACTACAGACTAATTCTAAGCTATTCTACTGGGTGTCTAACATCGAACACCTGACACTCTAACACTGATGGCCTTATATAGGCATCAAAAAAAAAATATGCGCTTAGCTGCCCACTCAGAAAATTATTCTGATTGTCCCAGCATGTGCATCTGTCTGGTCTGCTGGTGTAAGTGATCTGTCCCACGAAAACAATTCCACCGCATTTCTTCACTACTGTCCGAAACTCTCCAGTTGGCCACTGTGTGCATGTGATCCTCCCGTTCTCCTTTTCTGCATGCTACTTATTCTTCTTTATTTCTTTATTTCTTTTCTTTTTGCTTCTCCATTGCTGCGTTCCGTCCGAGCCTCTACATTTCTTTTTTTTTTTCTTCTTCTTCTCCCTTCCGTCTTTTTCCCGTGCGTGAGTTTTATATTTTTTTTTTCTTTCTTTTTTTTCTCTGCTTGCGCCGACTGCACCGTTTCTTCTTTCTTCTTTGTTTCGGTTTCTTTTTTTCTTTCTTTCATTCTATCTCTACATGCTTCCAACTCTTATTCTTGCTGCACCGAACTCCAGCCGACTTGTTTATTTATTTATTTTTTTTTTCTGCTTGCGCCGACTGCAGCCGACTGCACTGCATGTAGTTTCTTTCCAGCTTGCACCGAGTGATTCTTTGTCTTTCTATTTTCTTTTGCTTCTCTTTTTCTGCTCTGTATGAACTGCTCCGTGCATTGCCCGTGGATCCTGCTGTGCGTGAAGTGTGAATGGAGAGTTTTTGTGGTCCGAACACACTGCGTGTTGGTTGGAGCTGCTGCGTTGTTGAAGATGAAGGTTGGCAGCGAAGTGGAGGTGCTTCCGGGGTGATGGAGTGCTGTTGTGCATGCTCGGAATGCATGCATGGTCCGAAGCTTTGCACAGTCGAGAGGTTGAAGACGACTTCAACGACGCTGCCGTAGCTCGGTGGTTTCGTGGAGTTGGATGTGCATTTGGCCATGCATGGTAGTGGAGAACTGATCGCCGACGTCGTCTGGTGTTGCTGGTGGCCGGCGGAGGAGTTACTATGCACGACGGCACTGTAGCACGAAGTGCAGTGCGGGAGGTAGAAGATGAAGGGAACGACGTGTCGTTCGGTTTGCGGACCAAACGGCACGTCGTTTAGGCCAGACGACCGAAATTAAATCTGTGCTAAACGACATGTCGTTTAGGACCTGTGCAGAAAAATAAAAAAATAAAAAAAAATAATAATAAAAAAATAAAATAAAATAAAATAAAAAAATAAAATAAAATTAGAAAAAGAAAATAATTAATTAATTAAAAATTAATCAAAAACTAAACTAGAATGTTAAAAATGTGTTGTGCATGTGAGACAATAAAATCAAATAAAATCACAAGTTATAAAAATAAGCATAAACTATGCTTTTAATCAATTTAATTCATAACTTGGATTTATTGCCTCTTGACAATTTTTTCATCTAAAACCAATGATAAAATAATAAAACAAATAAAAATATATTGGTCTTAAGTGTATAAAATATGCAATAATGCAGCTCAATCACATCGCTGCCCTCTTTGTGAGTATCCCGTGTGGTTTCTCTCCCTCTCTATTTCTCTCTCGCGCATCTCTCACTCTCCGTTCTCTCTTTCTCGCTCATCACTCTCTCTCTTCCAGTGCACCGCCGTAGTAACCACCACCTCCCACCGCACCCAACTCCGTTGCAGCTCCACTCTTCACGGTGAACCTCCATCGCGTACGTAGCCTCTTTTTTCATTCAAAGAATTAGGATTTTACGTGAGTGTAATTGCATGCTTCTAAGCAATATTTTACACTAATATCGTTGGTTACTTTTTTACCCTTTGAACTACAAGTTGTGTTAATGTGTTTTAAAATTTTTAATATGTGTTAATAACTTTTTTTTAATTATGATTACAGAAGTCTTTTAAGTAATTTAACATGTTATTAAGTAAATATTTATTTTAAGAGTAAACGATAATGGTGTAATGTTATTTTTACACTTTAGATATGATTAGTCTATTAAAACATAGTTATGGTTTATTTTAAATTATTTTGGGATAATTATATTATCTAGTATAAAACTTTATAGTTTGTTTTCAATAGTAAATAAGTTAGGTTTTAATATTTTTAGTCAGAGAAATTAAGTGAATATTGATGATTTTGGAAAGTGATGGTATTTTTAGGATTAAGAGAATTTTAGACATTTAGGAAAAACAGATTATTTTAGTATTTCAGGTTTAAGAATTGAAATACTTGTTTGATTGAAATTTATGGGAGTTACATGACAATTTTATAGGTGCCGATTGATTTTCGTTCAGTACTGTTGTTGAGATTTTCTGATAAGCTAAGAAATTCAGGTAAACGAGGTTCCTATACTAGACTTTGCATAAAAAGAAAATGAAGTGAGGTTGATTTATGAAAATGTGCATTAAATATTTGATTTTGAAAGAAATATGAAAGCAACCTCAATTATTTGTTCGTCATTACTCATTGAACTCTGATGAAAGAGAAAACATTTTTATCATGACTAGTGTAAACATGAGCTTATTTTTTTTGGCATTCTATTTCTGACCTATGCAAAAAGAGCAAATATGAAAATTTATGCATGATTATGTAAATATGCTTTGGATCTGCTTTGATTATGAAGATGATATGATTTTGTTTAGTACTCTGTTTGGATGAAATGTGATTCTTGAAAACTTTTGGCATGACTCTCTGATTCTGTTTCCGCTCTGTTCAGTTATGGCCATGCCATGGGTGATAATAGTGGCATACGGCCCAACCACGTATTACAATAGTGGATACGGCCCAACCATAAGTTACAATAGTGGATACGGCCCTGCTAGGAGTGATAATAGTAGCATATGACCCAACCACTGGTTACAATGGTGGATACGGCCAAACCACGGGTTATAATAGTGGATACGGCCCAACCACAGGTGATAATAGTGGATACGGCCCAACCACAGGTTATAATAGTGGATACGACCCAACCACGAGTGATAATAGTGGATATGGCCCAACCACAGGTTATAATAGTGGATACGGCCCAACCACGGGTAATAATAGTAGATACGACCCTGCCACGAGTTATAGTAGTGGTCTCTGTTTGAGTGCTCACCTTGGTGACAGAGTGATTTATGTTCTGCTTGGCTATCCGCAGACGCACAAACCTACCACAGGGGTTATACATGGCCTTTGTTATGATATGATGTTCTGATACGATGATGATGATAATCATTTGAGTTTGTCTATAGAGCAGCCCCTGTAGCGCATAAGCCGTTGCACACCTTACGTGGATTTACTCTCTTTTTTTTTTTTCCTTCCTACTGAAACTACTTGAATTTGAACCATATTTCCTTTACTAACCCATCCCACTCCCGCGTCCCCCTCCCTCCCGTCGCCCAGCACCCTTGAGCGTCGTCATCCCTGTCATTGCCCAGCACCGGCGACTCATCGGCCTACCTCTTGTTCGAATTTTTCTTGTACGAAAAAGTTCCTCCCTCATCCGGCGTCGTGTCATTGCTCTGCCCACGGCCACCGGTGACTCCGCCTCTCTGAGCGACCCTCCCTCTGCCCAAACCAAGATTCCGCAGTTTGAAGAGGTAAGCGGAGACCGATTTATTCTCTGCTCTCTCCTCTTCCTCTCTTACTTCTTGTTTGTATTTCTCTCTATACACGCATCTATACATTTACATTTTACAGGGTTTAGGATGTCTGATTGAAATAAACCCAAATGGGTATCCAAATTAGGGCAAATGCTAGGATTCTTATTTTGATTTATTTTGGGGTTCTGATAGGTACAATGGGTGCTTTTTTTTTTGGACCGTTAATTTGTTGATGAGGATTTGATTATTCCCCATCACATGCTGGTAGCTAATCTTCTCTTTCAGTCATTCATTTCAAAACGTAATATACATTTTGTAAGTGGCTCGTTCGGTGTTTAGGTGTTTTTTTATTTTTGAAGTCAGCATGTTTTATTTTTTGTAATTTGCTTTTGTTAATGACTTTTTATGAGCATGAACATTGCTATTGTAGTTGAGCTCTCAAATTACTGTTTCGCAATTTGCACTCTAAAACAGGCATGTTACACCCTCCAAGTACAAAAAAAAAAAAAAGACACTTTGCACCCTTTATTGAGATTAGACCATAAAATTGTGCCACTTCACCTATTTTTCATCCATGTTGAAGTCCAAAACTAACCATGGTGCAATTTGTTTTTTCATCCATCTTGATGGCCAGAATGAAGCAAAGTGCAAAGTGTTTGTTTTTTGTAGTTTAAGGGTGTAATGTCAGTTTTGGTGGTTTGGGATATAGATTGCAAATCATTCTGTAATTTGAAGGTGCAAAGTGAATTTATCCCTCCACAATTTAATTATTTTAACTTCAGTACACATTTTATTGTTTGTCTCATTCTGGTTAGTTGGAGATTGCTATTAGTGATCTTTTTATATACTGGAAACATTTAGCTACCCCAATTACTTGGCGAGAAAAAATTTCAACTCTGTCAGTTCCATTTACCTGAAAGAAGCAGAATTTTGGTGAGTCATGTCTAATATGTATCATGATCTTTGGAAGGATGACTGATCAACTAAGCCACATGTGAGCACCCTAGGCTTCTTGTTAGGAGTCTGATACTGGCTGATTTACCAATAAGATGTGCTAGGTTTAAAATCTTTCGGCTTGATTTTGCACAAACCTACTCTGATCACTTATGATTTTGTATATCCTTTAACCTTTATCCTCTATCCATTGTTTTTTTACCTATCAAAAAATATCTTCTATCCTTCATTGTTTTTTTAGGTCTTTTTGCTGTCTTTATTTTTGTCTTTTCAAAATTAATTGATAACCAATTAACTATTTAATTACATGTATCTAGTTATTTGCATTTTAGATGCATGGATCTTACTTCCATGCTGTAGAAGCTAAGCATTGCAAATATTTCTATCATTCTTTAAAATCCATGGGTAATGCCAAAGGCAGCTAGGGAGGCAGAGACTGCAGAAGTTGAAGCAGAAGCAGCACAAATTTTTGCCAAAGCAGCAATGAAGGCACTGAAATGTGGAACACTTTGTGCTTGGTAAAGTGTTCTCTCTACAATTTTCTGTGTTTGCCCTTTAACTTGGCTGTCCATAGTGTGTAGTCTTGGGATACTATGCCAAAATTCATTACAAGGGCAATAGATTTTTACCCACTTATGTAAGCTAAAATTATGTGGCTTACATACTTAATGTCTTTTTGTGATGGAATCAGTTTACCATTTCCTGTAATAAATGAATAATAGATAGCTGCTCCGTTGAGTGGCCTTTTTTCCTAATAATAGATAGCTGCTCCGTTAAAGCATTACCTAGATGATGACCAGGTTGATAGAATAAAGTGCAATCGTTTATTTTCAATTTTGATTATTGATGGCCAAGGTTATTGGTGGCACATTAATAAATCTCTCTTAGTCCCTTTCATCATTCAAGTAAAACATTCAAGGTTGGTTAAGGGGTAGAATTTTGCTTCCCTTGAACCCATATTCTCGTCTAAAAAATGAATGAATGTGGAGATGGATTGAGAGTATCATCATCATATATGTAAATCTTTCTATTATGATGTGCTTACATCGTGGTTGCTTTATGCATGTTGTGGTACTGTCTATTTGAGAGAGAGGGAGAGGGAGAGGGAGAGGGAGAGTCATGTGTACTTGTTCTTTGTTCAAGTGGAACTCAGTGTTCAATTATAACGAATATTGATGCCATTGGTGATGCAAGCTTATTTAATTGTGATTAGAAATGCGATCATGAAAACTTGGTGGAGTCATTTTAATCATTTTCAATAACTAAGCAATCGATCTAGACATTTCTTGTATGAGAAATATTGTTCATGTTAAAGTTTGTCATTCCCAAACACAATCGCCATGTGGCATGTTTTACGGCTTATTTTAAGTCCTTAATGCATGAAAGTTAGGTTAAAATGTATCACAAAAATAAGTGTAACGAAGGATGATAAGATCTAGGATGAGAAAAATATTGCCCTTTCAATAGTGAAACAAGGTTACCAAATTGTTGCTTATGATTAACCAATTCTTCTAGTTTTATTATGTTGGATAACTAAATATATTCTGATTGGGTGCCAAGATTATGAGGTAAAAGGAAACAAATTCAAGCTGCGATTAATTGCATATTTTTTAAACAACGGGTACTATCAACCTGAGAATGCAAGTGATGTTAGGTTCATGTTGCACCATTAGCAACAATGGAATCAAAACTAAATTCATTCATGAGATGTGCACAAGCTATTTTCATTACAAAGGTTAATTTAATAAACCTACAAATACCCTTTTTGTACATTATGACCAAAACATAGGATGAGGACCATTACAATTGATATATTCAATAACAATATATTCCATACAACGTGCTATTTACATACAATTTATCCAACCAAACCAAAAGTATTACATTGTGACAACCCAATTTGAGAATCTTGTCTACTACAGCGGGGATAATATTTTTCATCTGTATGTATTGCTTGTATCTTTCTTCTGCAGCCAACCATTCCTTAACTTTTGTATCAAATGGAAGATTCATAATCCAACTAGAAATGCTAGACTGCAAAGACTTTTCTTCCACCTGGCTCTTCCATATCTTATGCATATGTTCATTAATTTTAAGCATAGCCTGAGCATAAGAAAATAAATATCAAACATAAATATCAAGCACCCTCAAAACAAACATAAAATTTGCAACTTGAAGAAGAGAAACTTGCCTCTAACCTTAGACAGTAGCTGAATAAATTGTAGGCGTAATCCAAAATGGTTTCAATTTTATAATCATGCTTATAATCATGCAGCAGTTATCAACTTATCACCATACCCCTAGCCATACCATTAACAAATTTCAATTCATTCCAACATGGTACTTTCCTTTTGGTAATAACATTTATTGAATTTCAACTCAATTAACTTGGACTTTTTAGAGTTCAATAATTGACACAAGAGTCAAAACCGTAAATTGAATGACTTGAAAATTCATGAAATACTTGGTCAATTTACATGCATGAATTTCATAGACTCAGTTACACTAAGTATTACTAAAGAAAGCAGTATAAAATTACATAATCTTCATCAATCTATTAACATGAAGTTAGAAACTTTCTTCATCATATACAAACAAGTTTAGTTTGAATATCCAGCACTCATCTAAGCCTACAAGTCAGCATAAGTTAAGTGAGATTGACATTTGTAGAGTAAAGCTACATGAATGATTAGAACAGGACAATTGACCAATGGGATTTTGTCAATATTCTGCACTCAAACAACAGAAAACAGTATCATATAGTGATGATGATTTGTCTACTCCAAGTTTGTATTATTCACTTTGAAGCACAAGTTTGTATCATCACTATATGATAACTGTTTTCTTGATAATCTAATTAGCATCCCTCAATAACCACGATTTCCCCACAACAAAGAATACTCCATAGGACAGCAATGGTGGTACATACTCCATAAGGCCAAATTACAAAGTACAGATTGCCTACAAACCTAGATTCTAAGATCAACTTTCAGTAACTTAGGGGAAAATTTCAAATTTTAGATTGACTACAAACCCTAAAATTTCAGATCTATTTGTATATGAACGAAATTGAAGTGTGTGCGTGAGTGGTGAGAATCTGAGTGTGAGTGAGTGAGTAATAACAAAGAGTATGTGAGAAGTTTGGGAAAAATGCTTACCGACGTCGAAGTCGCAGAGAAGAAGCCACTCTCTTCTCGATGCCATCCAAACCTGTTGTCGATCGGGGGGTGGGGGAGAAAGCAGGCTTCGAGGGCTTCGCTGGGGTTGGGGGAGACTGAAGAGGGCTCGTGGGGGAAGGGGGAAGGGCGACACGGGGATGGGAAGAAAAGAAACAGGGAGGGAGGAGAGGAAGAAATCGACGCAGCGGGTGGTGGGGTTGGGGGGGACACGGGTATGAGTGGGGATAGGAAGAAAAGAAACGGGGAGGGAGGAGATTTTGAAAGTTAGTAAAGCCTTTCAGTCTGAGAGAGGGAATGATTACAGAGGGAAACAAAACGTGCATTTAATATACACGTAAGGTGTGCATCGGCTGCAGCCAACAGTAGGCTGATGTAAAGACTTTTCCTAATCATTTATGCTATGCCAAAGGATATTTTTGAATGAAATATTTCTGAATCTTTGCTTTGATATTTTTGATAACATGTTCTGCTTCCGCACTCTAAAAATGAAAATATTTTGTTCTGCATTCTGAATTCTGTAAATGCTCATGTTTACACACTAGTATATGTTCTCTGCTTACTGAGTTGTTGATAACTCACCTCTTATCTCCAAACGTTTTTCAGATAGTTTTGATGGTTCAACTGAAGAATAAGAGTAGGAAGTTTTAGCAAGGCGTGATGATCGTAGAGGAATTAGTCCCCGAGGGTACAAGTACTTACTTGAGAGTCATAGTTTGTAAATTGATTATTTTCGAATATTTTGATGTGTTGAGTTAAGGATAATTTCGAGTCTTTTGAGAGTTTTTAATTTATGTTATTGAGAATTTCTTTGTTGTCTCTATGAAGGAACATGGATTTTTGGATTGAGCAAATGAATTAATATTTTATGGAGTTTTTAGATTTTATAGTTGAGATATTGGAGTTGATATTAAGTAATAAGAGCTACCTCTCCGGACTTCCAGGAACGGGGCATTACAGATTTGAAGATGAAATATGGAATTGACTATAAAAGATTTCGTTGTAGTTTAACATCTATGGCACAAATTGGCTGAGGAAGAGGGTTCAGACGAGGTGGAGGGTTCAGACAAGTTCAACCTTACTCAGTGAGAGGACGACCACTTTCTCCAATACTTTCATCATGGACCCCAAACGATGATGGTAGCGAGGGTAGCTCTGACAACTCAACACAGCCCCCAAGCATGGCTTATGAGACAGAATTTGCAAATCCACCCTTGGGTGGCCCCACAAGTGGAGACAACAATGATAACTTAAATGGTATGATTTTAAATTAAATTTCAATAACATGAATAATTTTTTAAAGTTGTGAATTTGCTCATCCTCCAAGCATACTAGTAGGACATAAGAGTAAGGTATGCAACGTCTACACCAAGTCCTAATTGTGAATGACACTAAATTTTTTTTTTTTAATCTTTACACTAATAGCAGAAAATGTTCCCGAATCGATACCCGTAAACATTGCACTGCCATGAAGTGGGCATGGACCCGCCAAATGCATTGAGTTTGATAAGCTTCGGAAGCACGGAAAAATCCCTTTGAAAATCAATGTTGGTCAAATCGCACCATGTTGTGAGAATGCTACGATGTTTACGATCTGGGTCACATGGATATTGAAGCATCATGCAAATATGAGTTACACATGATGGACTGATGTACCTATGGTTGAGAAGGATGAGCTGATTGACCGTGTCCAGGTAAGCTCAGAATTCTACTTGCAAATGATATGCTTTAGCTTGTCAATCATGATTATGTTGTTGGAACTAATAACTTTGTACGTTTAGGGTGACTTCATACTCAATTGAGAATTGAACAATCATCGCGCGATGGTGTAGAAAGAGTTACGAAAGCGATTCAACACTTTCCACAATGAGTTGCATAAGAAATATTTGCCATATGGTAGCCATGAAGAAGCATTGGCTAGTGGGAGTGGGTTGGTCGGGCTCCTTGTTTGGGTGAAGTTATGTGGTAAATGGGGAAGAGAGACATTCAAGATATAAGTTTTGGTGATTCATATACATTTAATAACATAGTTGTGATATTCAGATAATGCAGTTTTCAATTACAAAGATATGATATTAAGTTGTAAATAATTTTGTTGTATTCCTAAAAAATGTTAAAGCAAAATAAGGAGAACCGTACAAGTTGAGAACCAATCACATTACCAGGAGGAAGTCATTTGTGAGAATCTTTAGAGGAGAAGGTATGCAAGTTTAGTACAAATTTAACTACATTAGTATTATTCACAATCCAATAAGAAAATCTTATTTATGTGATCAACATTGCATAACGATCATATGCGAGTATGCAACATTTTGATGAGCAAACTTAAAGATGGTTAAATAGCAATTTTAACTTTATAATTCCTCCTAGTTGAAGTTGTAATATTTATGAAATATTTGACAGCGTTCGACTACCACAAACTCGGTGGAGTTCTACAAGGAAGTCCGTTGGTCTAGGAAGAATGAAAAATTCGTGACATTGACGACAAAAGATCTTTATGTGAGAATATCTTTGTAGTCTTCAAAACTGTACTAATGTTGTCCAACTAAATACACTCTCATTGTGCTAAATAGGAAGTTTGTTTAAGTGTACACTAAAAGAATATTTTGTGCAGACACAAATGGTTGGCAAGATAGATGTAATAGAACTTGAGCAACATACTGAAGAGGCAGCAGCTTTTGTATTTAGGGAGGTCCTAGGACATAGACCCAGGTATGCTAGAGGTCTAGGAGAGATGGTAATACTGGACTCTACGAATAAAAATGAATGGGAGAAACGTTATGCTGAAGAAGTGGAAAGACACAAAAAAGAGGCCGAGTATTACAAGACTCAATTTGAGGATTTGAGGGGAGATGTTAGAGTTCTTCTAGAGAGGCAGTCTGAGTATTATAAGAGATTGTGTAGTATAATGTCAGGAATGCAGTCACAAGGAGAGTCTCTTAGAGAGACCCAGGGAGCCTTAAAAGGGGTGTATTAAGGAACTAAGTATTTTGTGGTGTTTTTTGAAGTATAGGCTGGCAGGGTGTTTTTGGGCATGGTAACTTTTTTGGGGGATGAAACAGGATGTTTAAAGCAGTGCATGAAGTAGTTATAATGTATAGTATGTGGTTGTGTGTAACATATATATAGGTGGTTATGTGAATCTGTGCAATTTTGTTGCTGTTTGGAGTTGTCTGAAAAATTATGTGATCACATTAAACATTGGTAACATATACTGCAAACCACATATGGTCGGGCTACCCTTGTACGTAATGATACTAGTCATATCTATTATTTTCATATTTTAGAAACATCTGTACCTCTTATTTAGTTGTCCACATATGGTCGCTGATGTGTATGTCGAATGGGTTTTCCCTCTTGCTCTTTAGCTAAAGTCTATAGCAGTGTATTAGTTATAAAGAAAAAGGCATATGGTCATGTGTTTATTCTATAGGACTGGTATATAAAGGATTCACAAAGATCAATAATATTTTGGAGTCTAATGTTGTCAGGTTTATTGCACTAACTCATGAGTACACTTCCTACTAGGTGGTTGTTTATCCAGCTACTAAGTGTATCTTGGTTGCTGCCTTTTGGTTGATGCATGGCTAGACCAAAATGTATGTGTGAGGATGTTTTGTACTGGATGAAGGTTCAAGGATGTTGAACCTGGATGCATGTTAGAGATGGCTCTGTTTCATTGGGCAATTTTTTGTTGGGATACAATTCAACATGAACAATTTCATGGTGGTAGATAAATTGTGAAGAGGAGCACTGCCGTGCGTGTGAAATGATTTGATCCTATCTCACCCAGCCCTGCCAAGCCAGTGGATATTCCTGCCTATAAGTTTTATGGACCATTTTGGATTTAGCTACTTATGTTAATATTGTATTACATTTGGAATTTCCTAAGACCTAAGATTTAAGTTCGTAAACCTGAGATTTGGAATGTAATAGTTAAAAATCCTTTGATCAATTCCTGGAAAACTGATCAAGGATTTTTAACAGTTTATGAATGAATGTTCATGTTTAGCACAAAAGAATCTTATTTAGGATAATTTGGTAATATTTTTTATTAGATGAGATTGTGATATAGGAATGTTTATATTCAAGATAGGAGTAGTCAATATAAGTGGGTCACAATTAAAGGATACATGCAGTATTGCATAAATCCTTTGTCCATATTATGGTAATTAATTTATAAGGTTCCTTAATGCACATTCCAAGTATAGTTGGACTTTGGAAAAGCTCAATGCCCTAACACACCTCTCGCTCTCTCCCTTTTCTCTCTAGAGCAGCCTCCCCTCAAAAAACCCAGACTAGAGGAGGGGGTGGGAACTTCGACTCCTCTCTCCCTCATCTCTCTCTCCCTCTTCTCTCTAGTTTTTCTCTTATTTTTTCTATTTTTGTGTATTTTTTCTTTCAAAGTAGGGCGAAATGCCGATTTGTTGTTCTCCAGAGCTGAATGACCACCATGCGCCCTTCCACAAGATTCCTAAGGCACCGATCCTTCAGACGGGCGAAGAATCTAGTCGAACGTAGCGGCGTGTCAGCCACACGCGCAGTCCAAAGTGCATACATGACATCCACACGCCACTGCAAGAGGAGCTCTACCGTTGCCACGTTTGACATTTATGGGACCAGGGCCATCGATTTTTTCAGACTCGACTGTCCGCTGTACTTCAAGGGTGTCGCGTGTCCCTCAAGCACCCCCACTGTCCCTGTGTTTGCTTTTTTGATTTCCTCTAAGGTTGAAAATGCGGATCTGCAGCTTTCCAAGCTATATTTCGCGATTTTCCCATGTATCATTTACGTATTTTGTTATTTCCTTTGTTTTACATTAATAAAAAAGAAAATAGTCTCTTGGACATTTTGTCCATAGAGTGAAAGTTCTCTCCTCCTCTGGAGGGTGGGGTTTGAAATCTCTGCTTTAGGCAGAGTGTGGTCTCTCAGACGATTTTTCTGTAGAGAGTTCTAGAAGTTAAGACCATACCATTCACAAAAGAATTTGTGTACTGGTAGAGCCCTAACCGTGAGTAGTTGGCTTGTAATCTGAGTTTTTTTCTTTTATGTATCAGTTACAGCTGTAACTTTGTTTTCATAAATAAATGAAGTCTATTTCCCATTAAAAAAAAAAAAGCATAGTTGGATGCAATTTGCAACAGTACTTTTCCATTTAGGTTGTGTTAACCATTGGACCTCTAATTATTCCAACAATGAGTATATGGACTTATTATTCGCTCGAATTCCATTAAGGTGGAAGAAGATGCAAGCCACCTTTAGTCAATATTAATTAAGGAAACAGCTTGCATACGGTTTCTTGACCAATCTAGAAGGAAGAATTTAATTTGAGGCGATATATGGACTAGCTAGTTGGTCATGTTGCAGCCATATAAATTACTGTATCGAAGAAAATTCATCCGATGCAATAAATAAATAAGTTATAAGACTATGAATTTTGTCCATTCCATAGATCACAAGACCAAGAAGGTGTAAACCCATGCAGTTTGACTTGTCTCCAAAATTAACTCAAAGCTTTAAATTTTCCGCAGTATAAAGTTGTCACGCAATAATATTACTGGTTGAATAATAAAGTAATTAGAAACGGTGAACCATAAAACTAAAACATTGACAAACATGAATTTGTAAGGGACGAATGTCTGTTAATTAAGGTCGACTTGTCCGATAGTCCGGACCTTATACTTTTCGGTCTAGTCGTGCTAAATTACGAAGAAAACTGATCTTCCGTGTATGAGCGAACCTCCCTATATATGTGTATATATATAGCACCAACGTAGTACGTAGCAGTAGTACTACCACACCGGCCCAGCTCTGCATATTATATACATTGAGATCATCAAATTAATTACTTCGCCTATCTATCCATCAATCATGAAGACCCTTTCACTCATGATGATCTCCTGCCTTGCCTTGGCCTCCTTTTTTCTCTCTGGTATTTCGTCGATGATCTCATAATTGATATCCTAATTTCTTCAACGCTTTAACTATTGGAAAATGGGTTATATATATATGTGTGTGTGTGTGTGTTTTAGATATATGTATGATCATATTAAATTTTTTTTTTTTCTATTGAACAATCTCTCTTTCTCTCTCTCGTATGGTTGTCCTAGCTAGGCTTATGATGAATAATTATTAGTTACTGTCGGAGAACACATGACTTGTGGTACAGCATTGATCCTATCATAAAATGACATGCTACCAGAATTGGTTCTTAATTTACTGCATAAGTACTATGTCATATATGCACATGTATCATGGTGATAAGCATGCATGTGTGATTTACGATCGAATTCATTTGCTGAGATGGATATGTTGGCTTTCACTTTCGACATATATGCATGGTGACAAGTAATTATTTTGTTGATGCTAAATATATATGAATATTGCAGGTGCTCAATCTGCTAGAATAACTTTCACAAACAACTGTCCCAATACCGTATGGCCAGGAACCCTAACTGCTGATCAGAAACCTCAACTATCAACAACCGGATTTGAGTTAGCATCCAAAGCATCCACATCAATAGATGTCCAAGCTCCATGGATTGGCCGTTTTTGGGCACGAACTGATTGCACCACCGACACCTCAGGAAGGTTCTCTTGCGCTACTGCGGATTGCGCCTCCGGGCAGGTTACATGCAATGGTAATGGTGCGATCCCGCCAGCATCTTTGGTAGAAATCAACATAGCAGCGAATAGCGGGCAAGACTTTTACGATGTTAGCCTTGTCGACGGCTTCAACCTGCCTGTTTCAGTGAGCACAGAAGGCGGGAGCGGTGATTGCCAGACCTCGAGTTGCCCGGCCAATGTGAACGCGGTTTGCCCAGCAGAGCTGCAACTGAAAGCCGCCGATGGGAGCGTGATCGCATGCAAGAGTGCATGCGCAGCGTTAAATCAGCCACAATACTGCTGCACTGGCGATTTTAGCACTCCAGAAACATGTCCTCCAACGAACTATTCCATGATCTTTGAGAACCAATGCCCTCAAGCTTATAGCTACGCTTATGATGATAAGAACAGCACCTTCACTTGCTCCAGTGCACCTAATTACGTTATCACTTTTTGCCCTTGAAGTACTTGATCATGAGATGAGATCAAGAATTATGCATGTATGCATATTGCATGCGTTCTGAGCTTCTCTTTATAATAATTATAATAATAATCGACTGTGTAACAAATAATAATGAATTACTACATATAGAAAATTCATAAATAAATGGGAAAATTATATAAATTTCTTATACGTGCTTTTGGTCTGTATGTAGCTACGTACTCCATCTTCACATGCAACCATATATTCATTCACAGGAGTACAATATAGTACTAGTACTCCACCAGAATCTCTCTATTTGCATCGATCAATATTAACCCATAACACGAGGTTTCTATCATTCTTACATTTAAGGGTTCACATATAACACTTGATCCAGCACTGGTTTTCGTGGTTTACCAGATGACTCACTCAAGATTGTTTCTTTATTCGGATTTGTGAGCAAAGATGTGCGCCAGCCACAAAGATATATGCACGCACACGGATACAAATGGTTGTTAACTAAATTGCAAGAAATTATGTTAAGCGAAAATTACTTTTCAAGTCTATGTGGTTTCAGCTTTTTAAAATTGGTACTGGAGAGGACATCCCGACTGGTTAGCCCCCAAGGTGGGCCTGAGCTCTTAATTATGACCAAACCTTGAGTCATTACCGAGAAGCCCAGCTCAATACTAAGGGAATACAACCCATAGCCAATACCGATTGGATAACTATTCAACGGTGGCAAAAGATAGAAACAGCTGTCATTCAAATTTGTTAAGAGATGAACCCTCATCTCCAAGTTTGAATTTGAATAAAGGATAACTATTATCAGATAAGAGAACAAAGATAACTCATGGAGCTCTATATAAGGGAGGAATCCAGGTATGTAAAGGGGATGATTATTATTATTATTCTCAAATCACTGACTTAGGCATCGGAGTCATTCCCTCGAACCCCCAAGCTCTCTACTCTTTAGTTGCAGGTGATCATGAGGTGGTGGTGGTGAAACACATCCACAATAGGTACATCTCATTTAAGAATGAGAAATGATATTTACAGTCATAGAATGCATAAATACCGTACAATATTTTTGAAAAGAAAGAAAATTTACTAATTTTTAATAATAAACTCTAATTTTCTTATAATAATTATGTGACACTTGTAAACTCCGACGTAGCGTCACTGTCCAAGAATAGGCATATGGTTACCGGGAAGTTTCAAATGGGCCCCTTGGTCAGGATTCCAGTACTCTCCTTGTGGAAAGGCTGACATGGACTTTGACCGTCACTTAAGCACCAGTCAGAAAACGACACGTGGAATAATATGTGCAATTAAAGTTTAAAAGTTTTTAAAAATTAATGCAAAGTTAGCATGAATTGTAAGAAAACAAGAAAACTTTTAAAACATCAATAAAAAACTTAAAAAATATTAAAAAAATAGAAAAAACAAAAAATTTTAAAATTTATAATTTTAAAAAGTATTTAATTTTAAGAAAAACAATAGGACCAATTTAACCACAACATTTTATCAGTGTTTGTATCACAAACAAAAAAGGCTTTTGTATTCTCCATAGACAGAATACAATGCGAGCATAATGGGCTTTGACCTCGCCCTCAGAATTTGAAAAATAAATAAATAAATTGATCTGAAAAAAATTCAAAAACTCTTGAAATCTTTCAAAAATACGAAAATCTTCTTCTAACCCCATCTGTAAGTAATTCTTGCGTTTTCTTAAAAGTATGAAAAAAAAAAGTTTCTATATTTTCTTTAATTAATGAATCACTCTTTTACATAATGAAAAATACATAAACAAAAATATACAGTGGGATTCCTTATTTTATTTAAATTAAAAGTTTTAACATGACCAATTATCAAGTTCCATAAAAAAATTATTTGTTATAAATTGAAGGAATATGAAATGAAATTGCATCTACAATTTATATTTTATAATTATAAACAATAAGTGTATAATATATACATACACATATGCATGCATGTATGCAAGCATAATCATTATCGTATAGATCGATATGACTCCCCCTAAGTCAAATCTCTGGTTTCACCACTATCTTCCAAGCCAGATGTGTTGAAACTCGTGCCTTTTCTTGGCCTTCTTACTCCTCTCCGGTATACCTCATTATCATTAGAAAAAGTCTTGGCATCAGCCACTATGCGGCATCAGCCATTTGCACACCTTACATGGCACCCTTTTTTTTCCACGCTCTCCCTGTGGCTAGTTCCTCTATCATTTGAAATTTTTCTTCTTTCAGGCCCGTCATCCTCAGTTCCCCACCCCCTGTACAGTTCCCCATCTTAAGGCTCGTGAGAGCTTCATCTGCAACCTCGCCCTCAGTTCCCCACCTCAAGGCTTGCGATAGCTTCGTCTTCAACCTCACCCTGACCCCAACCACCTTCGACCTCAGCCTGATGGAAGACGAAGTCCCCAAGCCCCCGACCCCAAACACGTCATCTAGAGCGAAGCTTCCAATCCAAGCCCCCTACCCCAAGCACCTTCGACCTCAGCCCGACGGAAGACGAAGTGCCCAAGCAACTAAGCTTCTAGTCCAAGCCTCGACCTTCTAGTACTTCCAGTCTAAGCCCCCGACCCCAAGCACGTCGTCTCTATGATTTCTTGGTTTGCTGTGATTTCTTCCATGTAATTTCTTGATTTTATATGAAGTCCCGTCCTCCTCTTTGTGATTTCTTCCCACTGATTTATTGGTTTTACATTTTGAATGTCTCCATAATTTTTTCCAAATTGATAATAATCTAGGGTTTTTGTCTGTGATTCAACCCACCCCACCCCCAACTTCTCTGTGCTTTCTTCCTACTGATTTCTTGGTTTTTGTAAATTGCCTCAAATTGATAATATCCTAGGATTGCTTGTCTGTGATTTGAATTTGGCAATGGTATAGCATTAGTGGAGAGGTGGGATGTAGATATGCTGGAGGGACTTTTTGTTTATTATTATTGGTTGATGTGTGGAGTAGATGTCATTAGTGACAAAAATCTCACAAATTTTGCTTCACTGTGGAGATCAAGTTCAATGAACTTGAGTTATATGCTCTTTCAACTTCTGTGAACTTCATTACCTATTTTGTAATCAATATCAATTACAAAACTAAATAGACATGAGTTGAGAAAATCTAAACATCTATGTTTCAACAGAGTTGGCATTTCTAATTTTTATTTAATAACATAAAGGAGAAGTGGTGATCGGATTGGATAGGAGCTTTATTAATAGACTATTTTAACTAAAATAAATAGATTGCTAAAATAGATTTTGGGAGTGTTAAGGAAGGTTGGGATTTAAGTAAAGCTCACAAATTAACGTGTTTATGTGTGATACATTAAATTTGCTTTACATGAATTTTTTATTTTTTATTTTTTATTTTACAATATGATATATATCATCATTTTGTGAATTTTAATTATATATTTATTTATTACTGCTGCATTGTGGATTATGATACTATACCTAGATGATGCCATTTTAATTAGTACTGTTCATCACGGTTCCGACCTGAAAAATCGGGTATGCCCGGACCGGAACCCGGGTTCTAAATCCAGACTGAAACCCAGACCGGATTAGTTCGGGATAGACCCAGTTCTGAACCCAGATGAATTCGGATTTTTTAAAACCCGAATTCCGGGTTCCGGATTAAATCCAGATTTTTTTTTAATACATGTAAATTTTTTTAAAAGTAACAGAAGAAAAAAAAGAGAGAGAAGAGACGAACTAAAGTACAACTATTATATTTAAGAGAAAGTAGCAGTAAAGTTGGCTATTGGGAACTCGGAAGAGTCTTGGGAGTTGGGATAAAGCAATTAAAACACACAAAGCCCCCCATCACTATCATTTGCTGCTACACTAAAAAGAGACTGCAAGCAAAAGGTGCAGAACCCAAAGTCACGTGTTGATAGCTAGCCGGCGAATGCGTATGTGTTGATAAAGCTCTGAGTCTGAGAGGAACGGGTTGATTGGAGTTTGAATTCTGAGAGTGGATGAGAGATATGGGGTTGAGGGCGTGGAAAGGAGACGGAAGCACGGGATTCAATTGATGGGTCTGCAACAAAGAGTCGAAGGTCACACAGTGCTCACCATCTTTCTTCTCTTGTCCTCGAACTCCATTCTCCGAATGTTTTGTTTCTTACAACACAGTCTCTCACAGAGATACACATGCCCACAGATCGGGAGAATAGAGAGACTTACCGAAAGGCTGGCTAGAAGACACTGCAGCGAGAGAGATACGGCGGCCGAAGCTTGAAATAGAGAGACATGGAGGCTAGGGTTTCCCGTGAGAAAGAGAGGTCTGAGCAGAGAGAAATTGCCTCAGAAATTCGAACCGGCTATAGGAGAGAGAGTGGGGGGAGGGGGGATGGGGGCGGCGGAAACCCTAAAGAGGAGATATGATACATCACGGGTCGCTGACGAGTGTTTATATATATAAATCCGGGTACCGGATTTTAAATCCGAAACTCGGATTTGATACCCGGACCGTATAGATCCGGGTTTTGTATTGCGGGTTCCGGACTGGGTCAAATCCGGTCCGGAACCCGTAACCGAAACCTTGTTTTTCGGGTTCCGGACCGGATTTGACCCGATTCGGAACCTGCAATACAAAACCCGGATCTATACGGTCCAGGTCCGAGTATCAAAT
The DNA here is from genome assembly GCA_029856935.1 of Cyclocarya paliurus. Taxonomy (NCBI): domain Eukaryota; kingdom Viridiplantae; phylum Streptophyta; class Magnoliopsida; order Fagales; family Juglandaceae; genus Cyclocarya; species Cyclocarya paliurus. The sequence continues at coordinate 21,433 of JARVXP010000376.1, forward strand.
CCGGGTTCGGGTTTCGGACCGGGTTGTAAAAAAATTTCGGCCAGGATGAATAGTCTTAATTTTAATATTAATCTTCTTTATGGGAACTATATGGGTAAACGCTTCAAATTGACAATTAACATTGAATCACTTAAGTAGTTTAGTGACTGGGCTTATCGTAAATTTTCTCAGACTGTACATTATTATTTCCCAGTTCATTTATATGATTGCCTAACTGTCATGATTTATGGGCTGATTGTTTTTGCAAGCTGTGCATAGATGAGTCATGCACCATACATATATCTGTTTTGAATGGATGTCAATATTTTTGGGTTTTGCATCTTCCTCATGAAACATTGTTTTTTTTATTTTTTCTCTACAAATGGATGTCAATACTTATCAAACATTTTCTATACTAGTAATATGTTTGTCTTAATTAGTACCTAATTAGTTTTTGTAATGGATTGCTAGTTGGTTTTCTTTTTGCTCCCTTATTCAACAAACTGAAAATATTCATCCAGTACATAATCCTGATTTTTAGTGAATACAAACCATCGGGGCTGTTTTCAAGAGACCGTTGCTTCTCTTTACAAACTGTAGCATTTGCGGAGCATATTTCTAAGTGTTGCTTACTCTCAAGTTGTTGCATACTTGGGATTCAATGAATTTATTTATTTGATTATAGTTTCTTTGGCCAATGCTTTTGCTCCCTACACTTTTAGGTCATTGTAAGTGGGTTGGTATTCTAGGTAAGAGACGCTTTTTGTTTGATACAATCTCTTTTGTGATCCTGCACTTTCATCTCAGTTGCTAAGTATCTTGATGCCTCATGCTTTAATATTTATGTTTGAAAAAGGAAGAAAAAGTTAAGAGAAGAAATGACAGTACCTTGATTATGTGTGAATGGAATATGACAATACTTTAGTTAGAAATGACAGTTGAATAGCTAGCAATTATATATATATGCTGATTTTGATGTTTCTAATTTTGTCTGTATACACACATTTTATACACACTGATGTCCCTCTATTAGTCTAGACTTGTGTGTTTGAATTTGTTTTTTGTTTTTCATAATCACGCATAGCATCATCCCAATCATCATCTTTAATTAATGATTTTGTGATGGAATCACCAACTTATTGGTATGGTTTGAAAACACCAATAAAGACATCCCACACTAAGAAAAATCCTAGAATGAGATTTTTTACCTATCCAAAGTATAATACGGTAAAATGATTTTATATTTGTTATATTTCGCATATTGATTTGCTGTTTGTAGGGTGTACTTTATCATGTTAATTGAGAGTTCGTACTCTATTTAGGGAGATGCGAGTTGTGAATTCATCGTATGGGCAGATATACTTCAGTTGCTAGATGGAAACTTTTTCTTAAGAGAGAATAAGGCTTTGAAGATGTGGGATGATGTATTATAGAGCGAGTATGACGTTCAGAAAAGGGAAGATAAAGTGAAAGAGATAGCAAAAAATCTGAAAATTGAAAAGTGAAAATTATTGTGTTTGTACTGGGTGGTGACCTTTGTAATATTGTTTGCTTGGTTTGGATAAATTCCATGTGAAAAGCACCAACAAATGGATTAGATGAGTTTTAAATGAAAACGGGCTGTGAACATGATTTGATGAAAACCATCTATGTAAATTGTACTTTGAGGAAACAACCTATGTAATTAAAACAGCTTGTGCACTTCAATTGACTTTGTAAACTCAGCTGTCTTATGTAGTTATATAATTTGGAAAACACGTCCAAGTTGAGTCAATCATCAAGCATTTCACAACTTGTCTCAATGTCGAAGGCCTCTGGCAGTTATATTAATAGCAAACTAACACTGTAATTATCAAATTAATGCTCTCTTTATTTTCAGTTCTATTTCTCATACTTTCTATTTTCAAAGTATGAGAAATGAAAGAGAACATAAAAGTAATGAAAGATGACTACACTTTCAAGAAGAAATTGTTGTCAAATAATTTCATTGAAGTAAAATATACATTGTAATAACAATTTAATAACACTGTAATAACTCTTCAAATTCTTAACCATAATATAACATTGTTTAATAACTCAGCCATATCATTGTTCAGAAAAGTTATTTGGGGATGTGTCTACATGGTCATTTTAGATTAATATAAATGCTTTGATTAGACACCACCAAATGACATAAAAGTAGTAAAAAAAAAAGTTCTCAAGTTGGTCTTGCACATAGATATCCCTATATTGTGCAGAAAACGTAAAAAAAGAAAATATTAAATCATAAAAAAACACCTCAAAATCTTATAAATAGAGAGTCAGAACCTCTAATAAGGCTCATAAGCTCAAAGAATCAACAAGCATGACCTTTGACATATCAACATCAAGCATTAGCCTCAAAATTCTGAAGTTTGAAATACATAAAGCAAAAATGGTTGTTTCTAAACGGAACCCCGAGTGTCCACACAGGAAAAATCACGGAGAAAAACCACTTTGACTTCTAAAGTAGGTGTATCGAAAACATAAAAGTTGGTATCAAGCTTAACAGAGGCCACAGTTTTACATCCATGATAAGGTCAGAACGGAATAGAAATAGAAACAAAATGTCATACTAGAGGTTTTCAGAAATCATATCATATCATATCAAAGTTCAGAACATCTTAAAAAGAACAAAATCATATCACAAAAATACAATTTATGCACAAAATTTTATATTCGCTCTCTTTTACACAGTTCCGAAATAAATTGCCAAAATAACTCATGTCTACACCAGTCATACTAGAAAATACTTTATTCTTAAATAAAATCTCGTGAGTAATGCAGAATAAATAATTGAGATAGTTTAAATTTATTTTCATGACAAAACATGCATATTTTCAAATAATCAACCTCAACCCATTTTATTTTTCTGCAAAGTCTAGCATAGGAACCTCACTTATCTGAATTTCTTAGCTTATCAGAATTTCTCTATAGAAGTATTGAATAAAACTCAATCGTCACCTATAAAATAGTCATGTATCTCCTATAAATTTCAATTCGATTATCAAATCTGAAATATTAAAATAACCTTTTTTTTCCCTAAATATCTAAAATTCTCTTAATCCTAAAAATATCATCACTTCCTAATTTCATCAAATAATCACCTAATTCTCTTAACATAATAATAAAAAAACATTTTAATACTAAATGATATAATTTAAAAATCTTATTTATTTTTTATGAAAAAATAAAGTTTCTGTAATAAATTATAACCTGGTCGGTCTCATTTAAAACACCAAACCCACCGAATTATGAGTCCAAAACACCTTATAATTTGACTTGAAACCTTGAGGGTAAAATAGTAATATCAGAAAATAAGTCTTCTCCTCCGTAAAATGCAAAAGAACACTTAAGTTTGTAAAAGATCACAAGCGAGAGGGAGACACAGGTGCGACGGAGACTCACCGAAAGAAGTTGCGGTGGAGCTAGGCGGATGCAGAGGGTTTTTCGGCAAGATGGGCGGCTGAGCACGAGAGGGAGAGAGAGTGAGAGAGATGATGAGAGAACACGGTGACAGAAAGGGGGAGAGACGGAGAGGAGAAGCAATCAAAGGCCGTGGGCTTACCGAGTGGAACAACAACGTGGGTGACGAGAGGTGCTCGGCGACACTTTCCGCTCAGGCGATGACGACGTGGAGGGCTGACGACGTCGCTGAGTTCACTGTGCCGTGGTTGTAGTCACCTAATGTAACAAGCTTGCTCTGTTTTGAGCTGCAAAAAACAGGGGTGTAACGGGCTGAGTTTCCGTGAGATGGGGGTGGTGGCGTACTGGGTTGTGGGCTAGTTAAGCAGATGGGCATTCATGGTGGTGGTGCAGGGACGGCGCTATGGGGGGTTGTAACACAGAGGTAGCAGTGACGCACTCGTTTGGGCTTCCGTGAGGGTGTTGGACGGCAACGGGGGTGCAAAGATGACTCCGTGAAGCAACCGTGTGTGGCTGTGCTAGTAGGTGCTTGGAGGCAGCGACAGTGACTGCATGGAGGTTGTGGAGGGTGGCGCTACGGTGCAACGCTGAACGAGAGCTGAGCCAAGAACGTGGAGAGGCAGCGGTTCACGGTTAATTTTCCTGGTGGACGGTCACGCAAGGGCTGTGTGCATGGAAGGGATGGCTTCAAAGGAGTTCGGCTTAGCGTTTTCTTTTCGTGCTGGGGGTTAGCTTATTATAAATAGGCGATTGAGAACCCAAAAAAAAACCTAGGTAGAAAGAGATGTGCGAATCGTGCGAGGCGGCAAAATTGATCATAAACTGATAGTTGGTTTTCATGGTTTAAAACAAGGGTTTTGACATACAACCTTCCAATACTCTACACTCCACATTTTTTTAAATTTTTATTATTTTTTAATAATTTTTTTAAAATTTTTTTGAATTTATTCTTTTTAAATTATTTATTCATTATTCATATAATAAATATTTAATAAAAAAATTAAAAAAATTAAAAAAAAATATGAAATGTGGAGTGTTAGGAAGTTGGAAAGATTTATTATTAAAACAAATGGGTGTGGGTTTGGATCTTAGGCTTTTTCTTGAGTCATGGCTCTCGACTCAATTTCTAAAACTAATATGGGTCTCGACTCAATTTCTAAACATAATCTAACTTGTCCAAGAAAATTCTCAGCTCAATTCTCACCTTGGCCCTTTAGAAAAATAACCTAGTCTAATAAAATCATAATCCACCAAAACAAAGATTTTAAACCCGTAATCTATAAAAAAATACTTAAAAAAATTAACTGAGCTTTTTATATGTGTAAATCCAAAAACAAAACTTTTAGAAAACGGCTTGTTACTAGACTCGGGTGTTATATTATCAACTTGAAATTTAAAAAATAAAAAATATATGCAACATTAGTTATAAAATATAAGACATGAATATTGACAAAATTATATACTTATTAGTACAATGAGAAACTATTTTTTGTTATATCATTCGATCGAATCCCTAACCATTCGAACGTTATATCACTGTTCGAACATGAAATATATATGTTCGAATGCTAAAATTAAATTCAGTTCGAACGTATGGTGAACTGATCAACCACTCAACGTTTGAGTTTCTACTGTTCAAACGCATACAAAAGCGTTCAAACGGTATATGGATCGAACTCAACTATGGCTAAGTCAACTCAACGGCCATGAAAACAAAATGAATCCACCTTTTGTTTTTCCACAAATAACAAGTACACAATAGCTGGTAAATAGCCTACGGTGGATTCTCAACCACCTATGGTGGCCATCAACGTTAAAAATCAAGTTTTTCTATTTTTTACAAATAATTTAACAAAACCTATATAAATCAACTATTATTTGAATGTAAAGATTGTACCTCTTGAAACGAATGAGTCTCGATGGTGGCTGTGACGACAGCATTCGACTGAGTTGGGTTACATTCAAAATTTTGAATGATTTTTATGCTGGCGACGAAGGCATTTAAAAGCCTCCTCCAATACCTTATATGTACAAATATGTTCGAATGATATGTTATACATTCGAACGATTTTGAGACTATCTTACTGTTCGAACAATAGTATATACCGTTCAAACTGTGTTTAGTTCAAATTTAGTAAATTAATT
>JARVXP010000377.1:2500-50000 GCA_029856935.1 Cyclocarya paliurus
AAAAAAAAAAAAAAAAAAAAAAAAAAAAAAAAAAAAAAAAAAAAAAAAAAAAAAAAAAAAAAAAAAAAAAAAAAAAAAAAAAAAAAAAAAAAAAAAAAAAAAAAAAAAAAAAAAAAAAAAAAAAAAAAAAAAAAAAAAAAAAAAAAAAAAAAAAAAAAAAAAAAAAAAAAAAAAAAAAAAAAAAAAAAAAAAAAAAAAAAAAAAAAAAAAAAAAAAAAAAAAAAAAAAAAAAAAAAAAAAAAAAAAAAAAAAAAAAAAAAAAAAAAAAAAAAAAAAAAAAAAAAAAAAAAAAAAAAAAAAAAAAAAAAAAAAAAAAAAAAAAAAAAAAAAAAAAAAAAAAAAAAAAAAAAAAAAAAAAAAAAAAAAAAAAAAAAAAAAAAAAAAAAAAAAAAAAAAAAAAAAAAAAAAAAAAAAAAAAAAAAAAAAAAAAAAAAAAAAAAAAAAAAAAAAAAAAAAAAAAAAAAAAAAAAAAAAAAAAAAAAAAAAAAAAAAAAAAAAAAAAAAAAAAAAAAAAAAAAAAAAAAAAAAAAAAAAAAAAAAAAAAAAAAAAAAAAAAAAAAAAAAAAAAAAAAAAAAAAAAAAAAAAAAAAAAAAAAAAAAAAAAAAAAAAAAAAAAAAAAAAAAAAAAAAAAAAAAAAAAAAAAAAAAAAAAAAAAAAAAAAAAAAAAAAAAAAAAAAAAAAAAAAAAAAAAAAAAAAAAAAAAAAAAAAAAAAAAAAAAAAAAAAAAAAAAAAAAAAAAAAAAAAAAAAAAAAAAAAAAAAAAAAAAAAAAAAAAAAAAAAAAAAAAAAAAAAAAAAAAAAAAAAAAAAAAAAAAAAAAAAAAAAAAAAAAAAAAAAAAAAAAAAAAAAAAAAAAAAAAAAAAAAAAAAAAAAAAAAAAAAAAAAAAAAAAAAAAAAAAAAAAAAAAAAAAAAAAAAAAAAAAAAAAAAAAAAAAAAAAAAAAAAAAAAAAAAAAAAAAAAAAAAAAAAAAAAAAAAAAAAAAAAAAAAAAAAAAAAAAAAAAAAAAAAAAAAAAAAAAAAAAAAAAAAAAAAAAAAAAAAAAAAAAAAAAAAAAAAAAAAAAAAAAAAAAAAAAAAAAAAAAAAAAAAAAAAAAAAAAAAAAAAAAAAAAAAAAAAAAAAAAAAAAAAAAAAAAAAAAAAAAAAAAAAAAAAAAAAAAAAAAAAAAAAAAAAAAAAAAAAAAAAAAAAAAAAAAAAAAAAAAAAAAAAAAAAAAAAAAAAAAAAAAAAAAAAAAAAAAAAAAAAAAAAAAAAAAAAAAAAAAAAAAAAAAAAAAAAAAAAAAAAAAAAAAAAAAAAAAAAAAAAAAAAAAAAAAAAAAAAAAAAAAAAAAAAAAAAAAAAAAAAAAAAAAAAAAAAAAAAAAAAAAAAAAAAAAAAAAAAAAAAAAAAAAAAAAAAAAAAAAAAAAAAAAAAAAAAAAAAAAAAAAAAAAAAAAAAAAAAAAAAAAAAAAAAAAAAAAAAAAAAAAAAAAAAAAAAAAAAAAAAAAAAAAAAAAAAAAAAAAAAAAAAAAAAAAAAAAAAAAAAAAAAAAAAAAAAAAAAAAAAAAAAAAAAAAAAAAAAAAAAAAAAAAAAAAAAAAAAAAAAAAAAAAAAAAAAAAAAAAAAAAAAAAAAAAAAAAAAAAAAAAAAAAAAAAAAAAAAAAAAAAAAAAAAAAAAAAAAAAAAAAAAAAAAAAAAAAAAAAAAAAAAAAAAAAAAAAAAAAAAAAAAAAAAAAAAAAAAAAAAAAAAAAAAAAAAAAAAAAAAAAAAAAAAAAAAAAAAAAAAAAAAAAAAAAAAAAAAAAAAAAAAAAAAAAAAAAAAAAAAAAAAAAAAAAAAAAAAAAAAAAAAAAAAAAAAAAAAAAAAAAAAAAAAAAAAAAAAAAAAAAAAAAAAAAAAAAAAAAAAAAAAAAAAAAAAAAAAAAAAAAAAAAAAAAAAAAAAAAAAAAAAAAAAAAAAAAAAAAAAAAAAAAAAAAAAAAAAAAAAAAAAAAAAAAAAAAAAAAAAAAAAAAAAAAAAAAAAAAAAAAAAAAAAAAAAAAAAAAAAAAAAAAAAAAAAAAAAAAAAAAAAAAAAAAAAAAAAAAAAAAAAAAAAAAAAAAAAAAAAAAAAAAAAAAAAAAAAAAAAAAAAAAAAAAAAAAAAAAAAAAAAAAAAAAAAAAAAAAAAAAAAAAAAAAAAAAAAAAAAAAAAAAAAAAAAAAAAAAAAAAAAAAAAAAAAAAAAAAAAAAAAAAAAAAAAAAAAAAAAAAAAAAAAAAAAAAAAAAAAAAAAAAAAAAAAAAAAAAAAAAAAAAAAAAAAAAAAAAAAAAAAAAAAAAAAAAAAAAAAAAAAAAAAAAAAAAAAAAAAAAAAAAAAAAAAAAAAAAAAAAAAAAAAAAAAAAAAAAAAAAAAAAAAAAAAAAAAAAAAAAAAAAAAAAAAAAAAAAAAAAAAAAAAAAAAAAAAAAAAAAAAAAAAAAAAAAAAAAAAAAAAAAAAAAAAAAAAAAAAAAAAAAAAAAAAAAAAAAAAAAAAAAAAAAAAAAAAAAAAAAAAAAAAAAAAAAAAAAAAAAAAAAAAAAAAAAAAAAAAAAAAAAAAAAAAAAAAAAAAAAAAAAAAAAAAAAAAAAAAAAAAAAAAAAAAAAAAAAAAAAAAAAAAAAAAAAAAAAAAAAAAAAAAAAAAAAAAAAAAAAAAAAAAAAAAAAAAAAAAAAAAAAAAAAAAAAAAAAAAAAAAAAAAAAAAAAAAAAAAAAAAAAAAAAAAAAAAAAAAAAAAAAAAAAAAAAAAAAAAAAAAAAAAAAAAAAAAAAAAAAAAAAAAAAAAAAAAAAAAAAAAAAAAAAAAAAAAAAAAAAAAAAAAAAAAAAAAAAAAAAAAAAAAAAAAAAAAAAAAAAAAAAAAAAAAAAAAAAAAAAAAAAAAAAAAAAAAAAAAAAAAAAAAAAAAAAAAAAAAAAAAAAAAAAAAAAAAAAAAAAAAAAAAAAAAAAAAAAAAAAAAAAAAAAAAAAAAAAAAAAAAAAAAAAAAAAAAAAAAAAAAAAAAAAAAAAAAAAAAAAAAAAAAAAAAAAAAAAAAAAAAAAAAAAAAAAAAAAAAAAAAAAAAAAAAAAAAAAAAAAAAAAAAAAAAAAAAAAAAAAAAAAAAAAAAAAAAAAAAAAAAAAAAAAAAAAAAAAAAAAAAAAAAAAAAAAAAAAAAAAAAAAAAAAAAAAAAAAAAAAAAAAAAAAAAAAAAAAAAAAAAAAAAAAAAAAAAAAAAAAAAAAAAAAAAAAAAAAAAAAAAAAAAAAAAAAAAAAAAAAAAAAAAAAAAAAAAAAAAAAAAAAAAAAAAAAAAAAAAAAAAAAAAAAAAAAAAAAAAAAAAAAAAAAAAAAAAAAAAAAAAAAAAAAAAAAAAAAAAAAAAAAAAAAAAAAAAAAAAAAAAAAAAAAAAAAAAAAAAAAAAAAAAAAAAAAAAAAAAAAAAAAAAAAAAAAAAAAAAAAAAAAAAAAAAAAAAAAAAAAAAAAAAAAAAAAAAAAAAAAAAAAAAAAAAAAAAAAAAAAAAAAAAAAAAAAAAAAAAAAAAAAAAAAAAAAAAAAAAAAAAAAAAAAAAAAAAAAAAAAAAAAAAAAAAAAAAAAAAAAAAAAAAAAAAAAAAAAAAAAAAAAAAAAAAAAAAAAAAAAAAAAAAAAAAAAAAAAAAAAAAAAAAAAAAAAAAAAAAAAAAAAAAAAAAAAAAAAAAAAAAAAAAAAAAAAAAAAAAAAAAAAAAAAAAAAAAAAAAAAAAAAAAAAAAAAAAAAAAAAAAAAAAAAAAAAAAAAAAAAAAAAAAAAAAAAAAAAAAAAAAAAAAAAAAAAAAAAAAAAAAAAAAAAAAAAAAAAAAAAAAAAAAAAAAAAAAAAAAAAAAAAAAAAAAAAAAAAAAAAAAAAAAAAAAAAAAAAAAAAAAAAAAAAAAAAAAAAAAAAAAAAAAAAAAAAAAAAAAAAAAAAAAAAAAAAAAAAAAAAAAAAAAAAAAAAAAAAAAAAAAAAAAAAAAAAAAAAAAAAAAAAAAAAAAAAAAAAAAAAAAAAAAAAAAAAAAAAAAAAAAAAAAAAAAAAAAAAAAAAAAAAAAAAAAAAAAAAAAAAAAAAAAAAAAAAAAAAAAAAAAAAAAAAAAAAAAAAAAAAAAAAAAAAAAAAAAAAAAAAAAAAAAAAAAAAAAAAAAAAAAAAAAAAAAAAAAAAAAAAAAAAAAAAAAAAAAAAAAAAAAAAAAAAAAAAAAAAAAAAAAAAAAAAAAAAAAAAAAAAAAAAAAAAAAAAAAAAAAAAAAAAAAAAAAAAAAAAAAAAAAAAAAAAAAAAAAAAAAAAAAAAAAAAAAAAAAAAAAAAAAAAAAAAAAAAAAAAAAAAAAAAAAAAAAAAAAAAAAAAAAAAAAAAAAAAAAAAAAAAAAAAAAAAAAAAAAAAAAAAAAAAAAAAAAAAAAAAAAAAAAAAAAAAAAAAAAAAAAAAAAAAAAAAAAAAAAAAAAAAAAAAAAAAAAAAAAAAAAAAAAAAAAAAAAAAAAAAAAAAAAAAAAAAAAAAAAAAAAAAAAAAAAAAAAAAAAAAAAAAAAAAAAAAAAAAAAAAAAAAAAAAAAAAAAAAAAAAAAAAAAAAAAAAAAAAAAAAAAAAAAAAAAAAAAAAAAAAAAAAAAAAAAAAAAAAAAAAAAAAAAAAAAAAAAAAAAAAAAAAAAAAAAAAAAAAAAAAAAAAAAAAAAAAAAAAAAAAAAAAAAAAAAAAAAAAAAAAAAAAAAAAAAAAAAAAAAAAAAAAAAAAAAAAAAAAAAAAAAAAAAAAAAAAAAAAAAAAAAAAAAAAAAAAAAAAAAAAAAAAAAAAAAAAAAAAAAAAAAAAAAAAAAAAAAAAAAAAAAAAAAAAAAAAAAAAAAAAAAAAAAAAAAAAAAAAAAAAAAAAAAAAAAAAAAAAAAAAAAAAAAAAAAAAAAAAAAAAAAAAAAAAAAAAAAAAAAAAAAAAAAAAAAAAAAAAAAAAAAAAAAAAAAAAAAAAAAAAAAAAAAAAAAAAAAAAAAAAAAAAAAAAAAAAAAAAAAAAAAAAAAAAAAAAAAAAAAAAAAAAAAAAAAAAAAAAAAAAAAAAAAAAAAAAAAAAAAAAAAAAAAAAAAAAAAAAAAAAAAAAAAAAAAAAAAAAAAAAAAAAAAAAAAAAAAAAAAAAAAAAAAAAAAAAAAAAAAAAAAAAAAAAAAAAAAAAAAAAAAAAAAAAAAAAAAAAAAAAAAAAAAAAAAAAAAAAAAAAAAAAAAAAAAAAAAAAAAAAAAAAAAAAAAAAAAAAAAAAAAAAAAAAAAAAAAAAAAAAAAAAAAAAAAAAAAAAAAAAAAAAAAAAAAAAAAAAAAAAAAAAAAAAAAAAAAAAAAAAAAAAAAAAAAAAAAAAAAAAAAAAAAAAAAAAAAAAAAAAAAAAAAAAAAAAAAAAAAAAAAAAAAAAAAAAAAAAAAAAAAAAAAAAAAAAAAAAAAAAAAAAAAAAAAAAAAAAAAAAAAAAAAAAAAAAAAAAAAAAAAAAAAAAAAAAAAAAAAAAAAAAAAAAAAAAAAAAAAAAAAAAAAAAAAAAAAAAAAAAAAAAAAAAAAAAAAAAAAAAAAAAAAAAAAAAAAAAAAAAAAAAAAAAAAAAAAAAAAAAAAAAAAAAAAAAAAAAAAAAAAAAAAAAAAAAAAAAAAAAAAAAAAAAAAAAAAAAAAAAAAAAAAAAAAAAAAAAAAAAAAAAAAAAAAAAAAAAAAAAAAAAAAAAAAAAAAAAAAAAAAAAAAAAAAAAAAAAAAAAAAAAAAAAAAAAAAAAAAAAAAAAAAAAAAAAAAAAAAAAAAAAAAAAAAAAAAAAAAAAAAAAAAAAAAAAAAAAAAAAAAAAAAAAAAAAAAAAAAAAAAAAAAAAAAAAAAAAAAAAAAAAAAAAAAAAAAAAAAAAAAAAAAAAAAAAAAAAAAAAAAAAAAAAAAAAAAAAAAAAAAAAAAAAAAAAAAAAAAAAAAAAAAAAAAAAAAAAAAAAAAAAAAAAAAAAAAAAAAAAAAAAAAAAAAAAAAAAAAAAAAAAAAAAAAAAAAAAAAAAAAAAAAAAAAAAAAAAAAAAAAAAAAAAAAAAAAAAAAAAAAAAAAAAAAAAAAAAAAAAAAAAAAAAAAAAAAAAAAAAAAAAAAAAAAAAAAAAAAAAAAAAAAAAAAAAAAAAAAAAAAAAAAAAAAAAAAAAAAAAAAAAAAAAAAAAAAAAAAAAAAAAAAAAAAAAAAAAAAAAAAAAAAAAAAAAAAAAAAAAAAAAAAAAAAAAAAAAAAAAAAAAAAAAAAAAAAAAAAAAAAAAAAAAAAAAAAAAAAAAAAAAAAAAAAAAAAAAAAAAAAAAAAAAAAAAAAAAAAAAAAAAAAAAAAAAAAAAAAAAAAAAAAAAAAAAAAAAAAAAAAAAAAAAAAAAAAAAAAAAAAAAAAAAAAAAAAAAAAAAAAAAAAAAAAAAAAAAAAAAAAAAAAAAAAAAAAAAAAAAAAAAAAAAAAAAAAAAAAAAAAAAAAAAAAAAAAAAAAAAAAAAAAAAAAAAAAAAAAAAAAAAAAAAAAAAAAAAAAAAAAAAAAAAAAAAAAAAAAAAAAAAAAAAAAAAAAAAAAAAAAAAAAAAAAAAAAAAAAAAAAAAAAAAAAAAAAAAAAAAAAAAAAAAAAAAAAAAAAAAAAAAAAAAAAAAAAAAAAAAAAAAAAAAAAAAAAAAAAAAAAAAAAAAAAAAAAAAAAAAAAAAAAAAAAAAAAAAAAAAAAAAAAAAAAAAAAAAAAAAAAAAAAAAAAAAAAAAAAAAAAAAAAAAAAAAAAAAAAAAAAAAAAAAAAAAAAAAAAAAAAAAAAAAAAAAAAAAAAAAAAAAAAAAAAAAAAAAAAAAAAAAAAAAAAAAAAAAAAAAAAAAAAAAAAAAAAAAAAAAAAAAAAAAAAAAAAAAAAAAAAAAAAAAAAAAAAAAAAAAAAAAAAAAAAAAAAAAAAAAAAAAAAAAAAAAAAAAAAAAAAAAAAAAAAAAAAAAAAAAAAAAAAAAAAAAAAAAAAAAAAAAAAAAAAAAAAAAAAAAAAAAAAAAAAAAAAAAAAAAAAAAAAAAAAAAAAAAAAAAAAAAAAAAAAAAAAAAAAAAAAAAAAAAAAAAAAAAAAAAAAAAAAAAAAAAAAAAAAAAAAAAAAAAAAAAAAAAAAAAAAAAAAAAAAAAAAAAAAAAAAAAAAAAAAAAAAAAAAAAAAAAAAAAAAAAAAAAAAAAAAAAAAAAAAAAAAAAAAAAAAAAAAAAAAAAAAAAAAAAAAAAAAAAAAAAAAAAAAAAAAAAAAAAAAAAAAAAAAAAAAAAAAAAAAAAAAAAAAAAAAAAAAAAAAAAAAAAAAAAAAAAAAAAAAAAAAAAAAAAAAAAAAAAAAAAAAAAAAAAAAAAAAAAAAAAAAAAAAAAAAAAAAAAAAAAAAAAAAAAAAAAAAAAAAAAAAAAAAAAAAAAAAAAAAAAAAAAAAAAAAAAAAAAAAAAAAAAAAAAAAAAAAAAAAAAAAAAAAAAAAAAAAAAAAAAAAAAAAAAAAAAAAAAAAAAAAAAAAAAAAAAAAAAAAAAAAAAAAAAAAAAAAAAAAAAAAAAAAAAAAAAAAAAAAAAAAAAAAAAAAAAAAAAAAAAAAAAAAAAAAAAAAAAAAAAAAAAAAAAAAAAAAAAAAAAAAAAAAAAAAAAAAAAAAAAAAAAAAAAAAAAAAAAAAAAAAAAAAAAAAAAAAAAAAAAAAAAAAAAAAAAAAAAAAAAAAAAAAAAAAAAAAAAAAAAAAAAAAAAAAAAAAAAAAAAAAAAAAAAAAAAAAAAAAAAAAAAAAAAAAAAAAAAAAAAAAAAAAAAAAAAAAAAAAAAAAAAAAAAAAAAAAAAAAAAAAAAAAAAAAAAAAAAAAAAAAAAAAAAAAAAAAAAAAAAAAAAAAAAAAAAAAAAAAAAAAAAAAAAAAAAAAAAAAAAAAAAAAAAAAAAAAAAAAAAAAAAAAAAAAAAAAAAAAAAAAAAAAAAAAAAAAAAAAAAAAAAAAAAAAAAAAAAAAAAAAAAAAAAAAAAAAAAAAAAAAAAAAAAAAAAAAAAAAAAAAAAAAAAAAAAAAAAAAAAAAAAAAAAAAAAAAAAAAAAAAAAAAAAAAAAAAAAAAAAAAAAAAAAAAAAAAAAAAAAAAAAAAAAAAAAAAAAAAAAAAAAAAAAAAAAAAAAAAAAAAAAAAAAAAAAAAAAAAAAAAAAAAAAAAAAAAAAAAAAAAAAAAAAAAAAAAAAAAAAAAAAAAAAAAAAAAAAAAAAAAAAAAAAAAAAAAAAAAAAAAAAAAAAAAAAAAAAAAAAAAAAAAAAAAAAAAAAAAAAAAAAAAAAAAAAAAAAAAAAAAAAAAAAAAAAAAAAAAAAAAAAAAAAAAAAAAAAAAAAAAAAAAAAAAAAAAAAAAAAAAAAAAAAAAAAAAAAAAAAAAAAAAAAAAAAAAAAAAAAAAAAAAAAAAAAAAAAAAAAAAAAAAAAAAAAAAAAAAAAAAAAAAAAAAAAAAAAAAAAAAAAAAAAAAAAAAAAAAAAAAAAAAAAAAAAAAAAAAAAAAAAAAAAAAAAAAAAAAAAAAAAAAAAAAAAAAAAAAAAAAAAAAAAAAAAAAAAAAAAAAAAAAAAAAAAAAAAAAAAAAAAAAAAAAAAAAAAAAAAAAAAAAAAAAAAAAAAAAAAAAAAAAAAAAAAAAAAAAAAAAAAAAAAAAAAAAAAAAAAAAAAAAAAAAAAAAAAAAAAAAAAAAAAAAAAAAAAAAAAAAAAAAAAAAAAAAAAAAAAAAAAAAAAAAAAAAAAAAAAAAAAAAAAAAAAAAAAAAAAAAAAAAAAAAAAAAAAAAAAAAAAAAAAAAAAAAAAAAAAAAAAAAAAAAAAAAAAAAAAAAAAAAAAAAAAAAAAAAAAAAAAAAAAAAAAAAAAAAAAAAAAAAAAAAAAAAAAAAAAAAAAAAAAAAAAAAAAAAAAAAAAAAAAAAAAAAAAAAAAAAAAAAAAAAAAAAAAAAAAAAAAAAAAAAAAAAAAAAAAAAAAAAAAAAAAAAAAAAAAAAAAAAAAAAAAAAAAAAAAAAAAAAAAAAAAAAAAAAAAAAAAAAAAAAAAAAAAAAAAAAAAAAAAAAAAAAAAAAAAAAAAAAAAAAAAAAAAAAAAAAAAAAAAAAAAAAAAAAAAAAAAAAAAAAAAAAAAAAAAAAAAAAAAAAAAAAAAAAAAAAAAAAAAAAAAAAAAAAAAAAAAAAAAAAAAAAAAAAAAAAAAAAAAAAAAAAAAAAAAAAAAAAAAAAAAAAAAAAAAAAAAAAAAAAAAAAAAAAAAAAAAAAAAAAAAAAAAAAAAAAAAAAAAAAAAAAAAAAAAAAAAAAAAAAAAAAAAAAAAAAAAAAAAAAAAAAAAAAAAAAAAAAAAAAAAAAAAAAAAAAAAAAAAAAAAAAAAAAAAAAAAAAAAAAAAAAAAAAAAAAAAAAAAAAAAAAAAAAAAAAAAAAAAAAAAAAAAAAAAAAAAAAAAAAAAAAAAAAAAAAAAAAAAAAAAAAAAAAAAAAAAAAAAAAAAAAAAAAAAAAAAAAAAAAAAAAAAAAAAAAAAAAAAAAAAAAAAAAAAAAAAAAAAAAAAAAAAAAAAAAAAAAAAAAAAAAAAAAAAAAAAAAAAAAAAAAAAAAAAAAAAAAAAAAAAAAAAAAAAAAAAAAAAAAAAAAAAAAAAAAAAAAAAAAAAAAAAAAAAAAAAAAAAAAAAAAAAAAAAAAAAAAAAAAAAAAAAAAAAAAAAAAAAAAAAAAAAAAAAAAAAAAAAAAAAAAAAAAAAAAAAAAAAAAAAAAAAAAAAAAAAAAAAAAAAAAAAAAAAAAAAAAAAAAAAAAAAAAAAAAAAAAAAAAAAAAAAAAAAAAAAAAAAAAAAAAAAAAAAAAAAAAAAAAAAAAAAAAAAAAAAAAAAAAAAAAAAAAAAAAAAAAAAAAAAAAAAAAAAAAAAAAAAAAAAAAAAAAAAAAAAAAAAAAAAAAAAAAAAAAAAAAAAAAAAAAAAAAAAAAAAAAAAAAAAAAAAAAAAAAAAAAAAAAAAAAAAAAAAAAAAAAAAAAAAAAAAAAAAAAAAAAAAAAAAAAAAAAAAAAAAAAAAAAAAAAAAAAAAAAAAAAAAAAAAAAAAAAAAAAAAAAAAAAAAAAAAAAAAAAAAAAAAAAAAAAAAAAAAAAAAAAAAAAAAAAAAAAAAAAAAAAAAAAAAAAAAAAAAAAAAAAAAAAAAAAAAAAAAAAAAAAAAAAAAAAAAAAAAAAAAAAAAAAAAAAAAAAAAAAAAAAAAAAAAAAAAAAAAAAAAAAAAAAAAAAAAAAAAAAAAAAAAAAAAAAAAAAAAAAAAAAAAAAAAAAAAAAAAAAAAAAAAAAAAAAAAAAAAAAAAAAAAAAAAAAAAAAAAAAAAAAAAAAAAAAAAAAAAAAAAAAAAAAAAAAAAAAAAAAAAAAAAAAAAAAAAAAAAAAAAAAAAAAAAAAAAAAAAAAAAAAAAAAAAAAAAAAAAAAAAAAAAAAAAAAAAAAAAAAAAAAAAAAAAAAAAAAAAAAAAAAAAAAAAAAAAAAAAAAAAAAAAAAAAAAAAAAAAAAAAAAAAAAAAAAAAAAAAAAAAAAAAAAAAAAAAAAAAAAAAAAAAAAAAAAAAAAAAAAAAAAAAAAAAAAAAAAAAAAAAAAAAAAAAAAAAAAAAAAAAAAAAAAAAAAAAAAAAAAAAAAAAAAAAAAAAAAAAAAAAAAAAAAAAAAAAAAAAAAAAAAAAAAAAAAAAAAAAAAAAAAAAAAAAAAAAAAAAAAAAAAAAAAAAAAAAAAAAAAAAAAAAAAAAAAAAAAAAAAAAAAAAAAAAAAAAAAAAAAAAAAAAAAAAAAAAAAAAAAAAAAAAAAAAAAAAAAAAAAAAAAAAAAAAAAAAAAAAAAAAAAAAAAAAAAAAAAAAAAAAAAAAAAAAAAAAAAAAAAAAAAAAAAAAAAAAAAAAAAAAAAAAAAAAAAAAAAAAAAAAAAAAAAAAAAAAAAAAAAAAAAAAAAAAAAAAAAAAAAAAAAAAAAAAAAAAAAAAAAAAAAAAAAAAAAAAAAAAAAAAAAAAAAAAAAAAAAAAAAAAAAAAAAAAAAAAAAAAAAAAAAAAAAAAAAAAAAAAAAAAAAAAAAAAAAAAAAAAAAAAAAAAAAAAAAAAAAAAAAAAAAAAAAAAAAAAAAAAAAAAAAAAAAAAAAAAAAAAAAAAAAAAAAAAAAAAAAAAAAAAAAAAAAAAAAAAAAAAAAAAAAAAAAAAAAAAAAAAAAAAAAAAAAAAAAAAAAAAAAAAAAAAAAAAAAAAAAAAAAAAAAAAAAAAAAAAAAAAAAAAAAAAAAAAAAAAAAAAAAAAAAAAAAAAAAAAAAAAAAAAAAAAAAAAAAAAAAAAAAAAAAAAAAAAAAAAAAAAAAAAAAAAAAAAAAAAAAAAAAAAAAAAAAAAAAAAAAAAAAAAAAAAAAAAAAAAAAAAAAAAAAAAAAAAAAAAAAAAAAAAAAAAAAAAAAAAAAAAAAAAAAAAAAAAAAAAAAAAAAAAAAAAAAAAAAAAAAAAAAAAAAAAAAAAAAAAAAAAAAAAAAAAAAAAAAAAAAAAAAAAAAAAAAAAAAAAAAAAAAAAAAAAAAAAAAAAAAAAAAAAAAAAAAAAAAAAAAAAAAAAAAAAAAAAAAAAAAAAAAAAAAAAAAAAAAAAAAAAAAAAAAAAAAAAAAAAAAAAAAAAAAAAAAAAAAAAAAAAAAAAAAAAAAAAAAAAAAAAAAAAAAAAAAAAAAAAAAAAAAAAAAAAAAAAAAAAAAAAAAAAAAAAAAAAAAAAAAAAAAAAAAAAAAAAAAAAAAAAAAAAAAAAAAAAAAAAAAAAAAAAAAAAAAAAAAAAAAAAAAAAAAAAAAAAAAAAAAAAAAAAAAAAAAAAAAAAAAAAAAAAAAAAAAAAAAAAAAAAAAAAAAAAAAAAAAAAAAAAAAAAAAAAAAAAAAAAAAAAAAAAAAAAAAAAAAAAAAAAAAAAAAAAAAAAAAAAAAAAAAAAAAAAAAAAAAAAAAAAAAAAAAAAAAAAAAAAAAAAAAAAAAAAAAAAAAAAAAAAAAAAAAAAAAAAAAAAAAAAAAAAAAAAAAAAAAAAAAAAAAAAAAAAAAAAAAAAAAAAAAAAAAAAAAAAAAAAAAAAAAAAAAAAAAAAAAAAAAAAAAAAAAAAAAAAAAAAAAAAAAAAAAAAAAAAAAAAAAAAAAAAAAAAAAAAAAAAAAAAAAAAAAAAAAAAAAAAAAAAAAAAAAAAAAAAAAAAAAAAAAAAAAAAAAAAAAAAAAAAAAAAAAAAAAAAAAAAAAAAAAAAAAAAAAAAAAAAAAAAAAAAAAAAAAAAAAAAAAAAAAAAAAAAAAAAAAAAAAAAAAAAAAAAAAAAAAAAAAAAAAAAAAAAAAAAAAAAAAAAAAAAAAAAAAAAAAAAAAAAAAAAAAAAAAAAAAAAAAAAAAAAAAAAAAAAAAAAAAAAAAAAAAAAAAAAAAAAAAAAAAAAAAAAAAAAAAAAAAAAAAAAAAAAAAAAAAAAAAAAAAAAAAAAAAAAAAAAAAAAAAAAAAAAAAAAAAAAAAAAAAAAAAAAAAAAAAAAAAAAAAAAAAAAAAAAAAAAAAAAAAAAAAAAAAAAAAAAAAAAAAAAAAAAAAAAAAAAAAAAAAAAAAAAAAAAAAAAAAAAAAAAAAAAAAAAAAAAAAAAAAAAAAAAAAAAAAAAAAAAAAAAAAAAAAAAAAAAAAAAAAAAAAAAAAAAAAAAAAAAAAAAAAAAAAAAAAAAAAAAAAAAAAAAAAAAAAAAAAAAAAAAAAAAAAAAAAAAAAAAAAAAAAAAAAAAAAAAAAAAAAAAAAAAAAAAAAAAAAAAAAAAAAAAAAAAAAAAAAAAAAAAAAAAAAAAAAAAAAAAAAAAAAAAAAAAAAAAAAAAAAAAAAAAAAAAAAAAAAAAAAAAAAAAAAAAAAAAAAAAAAAAAAAAAAAAAAAAAAAAAAAAAAAAAAAAAAAAAAAAAAAAAAAAAAAAAAAAAAAAAAAAAAAAAAAAAAAAAAAAAAAAAAAAAAAAAAAAAAAAAAAAAAAAAAAAAAAAAAAAAAAAAAAAAAAAAAAAAAAAAAAAAAAAAAAAAAAAAAAAAAAAAAAAAAAAAAAAAAAAAAAAAAAAAAAAAAAAAAAAAAAAAAAAAAAAAAAAAAAAAAAAAAAAAAAAAAAAAAAAAAAAAAAAAAAAAAAAAAAAAAAAAAAAAAAAAAAAAAAAAAAAAAAAAAAAAAAAAAAAAAAAAAAAAAAAAAAAAAAAAAAAAAAAAAAAAAAAAAAAAAAAAAAAAAAAAAAAAAAAAAAAAAAAAAAAAAAAAAAAAAAAAAAAAAAAAAAAAAAAAAAAAAAAAAAAAAAAAAAAAAAAAAAAAAAAAAAAAAAAAAAAAAAAAAAAAAAAAAAAAAAAAAAAAAAAAAAAAAAAAAAAAAAAAAAAAAAAAAAAAAAAAAAAAAAAAAAAAAAAAAAAAAAAAAAAAAAAAAAAAAAAAAAAAAAAAAAAAAAAAAAAAAAAAAAAAAAAAAAAAAAAAAAAAAAAAAAAAAAAAAAAAAAAAAAAAAAAAAAAAAAAAAAAAAAAAAAAAAAAAAAAAAAAAAAAAAAAAAAAAAAAAAAAAAAAAAAAAAAAAAAAAAAAAAAAAAAAAAAAAAAAAAAAAAAAAAAAAAAAAAAAAAAAAAAAAAAAAAAAAAAAAAAAAAAAAAAAAAAAAAAAAAAAAAAAAAAAAAAAAAAAAAAAAAAAAAAAAAAAAAAAAAAAAAAAAAAAAAAAAAAAAAAAAAAAAAAAAAAAAAAAAAAAAAAAAAAAAAAAAAAAAAAAAAAAAAAAAAAAAAAAAAAAAAAAAAAAAAAAAAAAAAAAAAAAAAAAAAAAAAAAAAAAAAAAAAAAAAAAAAAAAAAAAAAAAAAAAAAAAAAAAAAAAAAAAAAAAAAAAAAAAAAAAAAAAAAAAAAAAAAAAAAAAAAAAAAAAAAAAAAAAAAAAAAAAAAAAAAAAAAAAAAAAAAAAAAAAAAAAAAAAAAAAAAAAAAAAAAAAAAAAAAAAAAAAAAAAAAAAAAAAAAAAAAAAAAAAAAAAAAAAAAAAAAAAAAAAAAAAAAAAAAAAAAAAAAAAAAAAAAAAAAAAAAAAAAAAAAAAAAAAAAAAAAAAAAAAAAAAAAAAAAAAAAAAAAAAAAAAAAAAAAAAAAAAAAAAAAAAAAAAAAAAAAAAAAAAAAAAAAAAAAAAAAAAAAAAAAAAAAAAAAAAAAAAAAAAAAAAAAAAAAAAAAAAAAAAAAAAAAAAAAAAAAAAAAAAAAAAAAAAAAAAAAAAAAAAAAAAAAAAAAAAAAAAAAAAAAAAAAAAAAAAAAAAAAAAAAAAAAAAAAAAAAAAAAAAAAAAAAAAAAAAAAAAAAAAAAAAAAAAAAAAAAAAAAAAAAAAAAAAAAAAAAAAAAAAAAAAAAAAAAAAAAAAAAAAAAAAAAAAAAAAAAAAAAAAAAAAAAAAAAAAAAAAAAAAAAAAAAAAAAAAAAAAAAAAAAAAAAAAAAAAAAAAAAAAAAAAAAAAAAAAAAAAAAAAAAAAAAAAAAAAAAAAAAAAAAAAAAAAAAAAAAAAAAAAAAAAAAAAAAAAAAAAAAAAAAAAAAAAAAAAAAAAAAAAAAAAAAAAAAAAAAAAAAAAAAAAAAAAAAAAAAAAAAAAAAAAAAAAAAAAAAAAAAAAAAAAAAAAAAAAAAAAAAAAAAAAAAAAAAAAAAAAAAAAAAAAAAAAAAAAAAAAAAAAAAAAAAAAAAAAAAAAAAAAAAAAAAAAAAAAAAAAAAAAAAAAAAAAAAAAAAAAAAAAAAAAAAAAAAAAAAAAAAAAAAAAAAAAAAAAAAAAAAAAAAAAAAAAAAAAAAAAAAAAAAAAAAAAAAAAAAAAAAAAAAAAAAAAAAAAAAAAAAAAAAAAAAAAAAAAAAAAAAAAAAAAAAAAAAAAAAAAAAAAAAAAAAAAAAAAAAAAAAAAAAAAAAAAAAAAAAAAAAAAAAAAAAAAAAAAAAAAAAAAAAAAAAAAAAAAAAAAAAAAAAAAAAAAAAAAAAAAAAAAAAAAAAAAAAAAAAAAAAAAAAAAAAAAAAAAAAAAAAAAAAAAAAAAAAAAAAAAAAAAAAAAAAAAAAAAAAAAAAAAAAAAAAAAAAAAAAAAAAAAAAAAAAAAAAAAAAAAAAAAAAAAAAAAAAAAAAAAAAAAAAAAAAAAAAAAAAAAAAAAAAAAAAAAAAAAAAAAAAAAAAAAAAAAAAAAAAAAAAAAAAAAAAAAAAAAAAAAAAAAAAAAAAAAAAAAAAAAAAAAAAAAAAAAAAAAAAAAAAAAAAAAAAAAAAAAAAAAAAAAAAAAAAAAAAAAAAAAAAAAAAAAAAAAAAAAAAAAAAAAAAAAAAAAAAAAAAAAAAAAAAAAAAAAAAAAAAAAAAAAAAAAAAAAAAAAAAAAAAAAAAAAAAAAAAAAAAAAAAAAAAAAAAAAAAAAAAAAAAAAAAAAAAAAAAAAAAAAAAAAAAAAAAAAAAAAAAAAAAAAAAAAAAAAAAAAAAAAAAAAAAAAAAAAAAAAAAAAAAAAAAAAAAAAAAAAAAAAAAAAAAAAAAAAAAAAAAAAAAAAAAAAAAAAAAAAAAAAAAAAAAAAAAAAAAAAAAAAAAAAAAAAAAAAAAAAAAAAAAAAAAAAAAAAAAAAAAAAAAAAAAAAAAAAAAAAAAAAAAAAAAAAAAAAAAAAAAAAAAAAAAAAAAAAAAAAAAAAAAAAAAAAAAAAAAAAAAAAAAAAAAAAAAAAAAAAAAAAAAAAAAAAAAAAAAAAAAAAAAAAAAAAAAAAAAAAAAAAAAAAAAAAAAAAAAAAAAAAAAAAAAAAAAAAAAAAAAAAAAAAAAAAAAAAAAAAAAAAAAAAAAAAAAAAAAAAAAAAAAAAAAAAAAAAAAAAAAAAAAAAAAAAAAAAAAAAAAAAAAAAAAAAAAAAAAAAAAAAAAAAAAAAAAAAAAAAAAAAAAAAAAAAAAAAAAAAAAAAAAAAAAAAAAAAAAAAAAAAAAAAAAAAAAAAAAAAAAAAAAAAAAAAAAAAAAAAAAAAAAAAAAAAAAAAAAAAAAAAAAAAAAAAAAAAAAAAAAAAAAAAAAAAAAAAAAAAAAAAAAAAAAAAAAAAAAAAAAAAAAAAAAAAAAAAAAAAAAAAAAAAAAAAAAAAAAAAAAAAAAAAAAAAAAAAAAAAAAAAAAAAAAAAAAAAAAAAAAAAAAAAAAAAAAAAAAAAAAAAAAAAAAAAAAAAAAAAAAAAAAAAAAAAAAAAAAAAAAAAAAAAAAAAAAAAAAAAAAAAAAAAAAAAAAAAAAAAAAAAAAAAAAAAAAAAAAAAAAAAAAAAAAAAAAAAAAAAAAAAAAAAAAAAAAAAAAAAAAAAAAAAAAAAAAAAAAAAAAAAAAAAAAAAAAAAAAAAAAAAAAAAAAAAAAAAAAAAAAAAAAAAAAAAAAAAAAAAAAAAAAAAAAAAAAAAAAAAAAAAAAAAAAAAAAAAAAAAAAAAAAAAAAAAAAAAAAAAAAAAAAAAAAAAAAAAAAAAAAAAAAAAAAAAAAAAAAAAAAAAAAAAAAAAAAAAAAAAAAAAAAAAAAAAAAAAAAAAAAAAAAAAAAAAAAAAAAAAAAAAAAAAAAAAAAAAAAAAAAAAAAAAAAAAAAAAAAAAAAAAAAAAAAAAAAAAAAAAAAAAAAAAAAAAAAAAAAAAAAAAAAAAAAAAAAAAAAAAAAAAAAAAAAAAAAAAAAAAAAAAAAAAAAAAAAAAAAAAAAAAAAAAAAAAAAAAAAAAAAAAAAAAAAAAAAAAAAAAAAAAAAAAAAAAAAAAAAAAAAAAAAAAAAAAAAAAAAAAAAAAAAAAAAAAAAAAAAAAAAAAAAAAAAAAAAAAAAAAAAAAAAAAAAAAAAAAAAAAAAAAAAAAAAAAAAAAAAAAAAAAAAAAAAAAAAAAAAAAAAAAAAAAAAAAAAAAAAAAAAAAAAAAAAAAAAAAAAAAAAAAAAAAAAAAAAAAAAAAAAAAAAAAAAAAAAAAAAAAAAAAAAAAAAAAAAAAAAAAAAAAAAAAAAAAAAAAAAAAAAAAAAAAAAAAAAAAAAAAAAAAAAAAAAAAAAAAAAAAAAAAAAAAAAAAAAAAAAAAAAAAAAAAAAAAAAAAAAAAAAAAAAAAAAAAAAAAAAAAAAAAAAAAAAAAAAAAAAAAAAAAAAAAAAAAAAAAAAAAAAAAAAAAAAAAAAAAAAAAAAAAAAAAAAAAAAAAAAAAAAAAAAAAAAAAAAAAAAAAAAAAAAAAAAAAAAAAAAAAAAAAAAAAAAAAAAAAAAAAAAAAAAAAAAAAAAAAAAAAAAAAAAAAAAAAAAAAAAAAAAAAAAAAAAAAAAAAAAAAAAAAAAAAAAAAAAAAAAAAAAAAAAAAAAAAAAAAAAAAAAAAAAAAAAAAAAAAAAAAAAAAAAAAAAAAAAAAAAAAAAAAAAAAAAAAAAAAAAAAAAAAAAAAAAAAAAAAAAAAAAAAAAAAAAAAAAAAAAAAAAAAAAAAAAAAAAAAAAAAAAAAAAAAAAAAAAAAAAAAAAAAAAAAAAAAAAAAAAAAAAAAAAAAAAAAAAAAAAAAAAAAAAAAAAAAAAAAAAAAAAAAAAAAAAAAAAAAAAAAAAAAAAAAAAAAAAAAAAAAAAAAAAAAAAAAAAAAAAAAAAAAAAAAAAAAAAAAAAAAAAAAAAAAAAAAAAAAAAAAAAAAAAAAAAAAAAAAAAAAAAAAAAAAAAAAAAAAAAAAAAAAAAAAAAAAAAAAAAAAAAAAAAAAAAAAAAAAAAAAAAAAAAAAAAAAAAAAAAAAAAAAAAAAAAAAAAAAAAAAAAAAAAAAAAAAAAAAAAAAAAAAAAAAAAAAAAAAAAAAAAAAAAAAAAAAAAAAAAAAAAAAAAAAAAAAAAAAAAAAAAAAAAAAAAAAAAAAAAAAAAAAAAAAAAAAAAAAAAAAAAAAAAAAAAAAAAAAAAAAAAAAAAAAAAAAAAAAAAAAAAAAAAAAAAAAAAAAAAAAAAAAAAAAAAAAAAAAAAAAAAAAAAAAAAAAAAAAAAAAAAAAAAAAAAAAAAAAAAAAAAAAAAAAAAAAAAAAAAAAAAAAAAAAAAAAAAAAAAAAAAAAAAAAAAAAAAAAAAAAAAAAAAAAAAAAAAAAAAAAAAAAAAAAAAAAAAAAAAAAAAAAAAAAAAAAAAAAAAAAAAAAAAAAAAAAAAAAAAAAAAAAAAAAAAAAAAAAAAAAAAAAAAAAAAAAAAAAAAAAAAAAAAAAAAAAAAAAAAAAAAAAAAAAAAAAAAAAAAAAAAAAAAAAAAAAAAAAAAAAAAAAAAAAAAAAAAAAAAAAAAAAAAAAAAAAAAAAAAAAAAAAAAAAAAAAAAAAAAAAAAAAAAAAAAAAAAAAAAAAAAAAAAAAAAAAAAAAAAAAAAAAAAAAAAAAAAAAAAAAAAAAAAAAAAAAAAAAAAAAAAAAAAAAAAAAAAAAAAAAAAAAAAAAAAAAAAAAAAAAAAAAAAAAAAAAAAAAAAAAAAAAAAAAAAAAAAAAAAAAAAAAAAAAAAAAAAAAAAAAAAAAAAAAAAAAAAAAAAAAAAAAAAAAAAAAAAAAAAAAAAAAAAAAAAAAAAAAAAAAAAAAAAAAAAAAAAAAAAAAAAAAAAAAAAAAAAAAAAAAAAAAAAAAAAAAAAAAAAAAAAAAAAAAAAAAAAAAAAAAAAAAAAAAAAAAAAAAAAAAAAAAAAAAAAAAAAAAAAAAAAAAAAAAAAAAAAAAAAAAAAAAAAAAAAAAAAAAAAAAAAAAAAAAAAAAAAAAAAAAAAAAAAAAAAAAAAAAAAAAAAAAAAAAAAAAAAAAAAAAAAAAAAAAAAAAAAAAAAAAAAAAAAAAAAAAAAAAAAAAAAAAAAAAAAAAAAAAAAAAAAAAAAAAAAAAAAAAAAAAAAAAAAAAAAAAAAAAAAAAAAAAAAAAAAAAAAAAAAAAAAAAAAAAAAAAAAAAAAAAAAAAAAAAAAAAAAAAAAAAAAAAAAAAAAAAAAAAAAAAAAAAAAAAAAAAAAAAAAAAAAAAAAAAAAAAAAAAAAAAAAAAAAAAAAAAAAAAAAAAAAAAAAAAAAAAAAAAAAAAAAAAAAAAAAAAAAAAAAAAAAAAAAAAAAAAAAAAAAAAAAAAAAAAAAAAAAAAAAAAAAAAAAAAAAAAAAAAAAAAAAAAAAAAAAAAAAAAAAAAAAAAAAAAAAAAAAAAAAAAAAAAAAAAAAAAAAAAAAAAAAAAAAAAAAAAAAAAAAAAAAAAAAAAAAAAAAAAAAAAAAAAAAAAAAAAAAAAAAAAAAAAAAAAAAAAAAAAAAAAAAAAAAAAAAAAAAAAAAAAAAAAAAAAAAAAAAAAAAAAAAAAAAAAAAAAAAAAAAAAAAAAAAAAAAAAAAAAAAAAAAAAAAAAAAAAAAAAAAAAAAAAAAAAAAAAAAAAAAAAAAAAAAAAAAAAAAAAAAAAAAAAAAAAAAAAAAAAAAAAAAAAAAAAAAAAAAAAAAAAAAAAAAAAAAAAAAAAAAAAAAAAAAAAAAAAAAAAAAAAAAAAAAAAAAAAAAAAAAAAAAAAAAAAAAAAAAAAAAAAAAAAAAAAAAAAAAAAAAAAAAAAAAAAAAAAAAAAAAAAAAAAAAAAAAAAAAAAAAAAAAAAAAAAAAAAAAAAAAAAAAAAAAAAAAAAAAAAAAAAAAAAAAAAAAAAAAAAAAAAAAAAAAAAAAAAAAAAAAAAAAAAAAAAAAAAAAAAAAAAAAAAAAAAAAAAAAAAAAAAAAAAAAAAAAAAAAAAAAAAAAAAAAAAAAAAAAAAAAAAAAAAAAAAAAAAAAAAAAAAAAAAAAAAAAAAAAAAAAAAAAAAAAAAAAAAAAAAAAAAAAAAAAAAAAAAAAAAAAAAAAAAAAAAAAAAAAAAAAAAAAAAAAAAAAAAAAAAAAAAAAAAAAAAAAAAAAAAAAAAAAAAAAAAAAAAAAAAAAAAAAAAAAAAAAAAAAAAAAAAAAAAAAAAAAAAAAAAAAAAAAAAAAAAAAAAAAAAAAAAAAAAAAAAAAAAAAAAAAAAAAAAAAAAAAAAAAAAAAAAAAAAAAAAAAAAAAAAAAAAAAAAAAAAAAAAAAAAAAAAAAAAAAAAAAAAAAAAAAAAAAAAAAAAAAAAAAAAAAAAAAAAAAAAAAAAAAAAAAAAAAAAAAAAAAAAAAAAAAAAAAAAAAAAAAAAAAAAAAAAAAAAAAAAAAAAAAAAAAAAAAAAAAAAAAAAAAAAAAAAAAAAAAAAAAAAAAAAAAAAAAAAAAAAAAAAAAAAAAAAAAAAAAAAAAAAAAAAAAAAAAAAAAAAAAAAAAAAAAAAAAAAAAAAAAAAAAAAAAAAAAAAAAAAAAAAAAAAAAAAAAAAAAAAAAAAAAAAAAAAAAAAAAAAAAAAAAAAAAAAAAAAAAAAAAAAAAAAAAAAAAAAAAAAAAAAAAAAAAAAAAAAAAAAAAAAAAAAAAAAAAAAAAAAAAAAAAAAAAAAAAAAAAAAAAAAAAAAAAAAAAAAAAAAAAAAAAAAAAAAAAAAAAAAAAAAAAAAAAAAAAAAAAAAAAAAAAAAAAAAAAAAAAAAAAAAAAAAAAAAAAAAAAAAAAAAAAAAAAAAAAAAAAAAAAAAAAAAAAAAAAAAAAAAAAAAAAAAAAAAAAAAAAAAAAAAAAAAAAAAAAAAAAAAAAAAAAAAAAAAAAAAAAAAAAAAAAAAAAAAAAAAAAAAAAAAAAAAAAAAAAAAAAAAAAAAAAAAAAAAAAAAAAAAAAAAAAAAAAAAAAAAAAAAAAAAAAAAAAAAAAAAAAAAAAAAAAAAAAAAAAAAAAAAAAAAAAAAAAAAAAAAAAAAAAAAAAAAAAAAAAAAAAAAAAAAAAAAAAAAAAAAAAAAAAAAAAAAAAAAAAAAAAAAAAAAAAAAAAAAAAAAAAAAAAAAAAAAAAAAAAAAAAAAAAAAAAAAAAAAAAAAAAAAAAAAAAAAAAAAAAAAAAAAAAAAAAAAAAAAAAAAAAAAAAAAAAAAAAAAAAAAAAAAAAAAAAAAAAAAAAAAAAAAAAAAAAAAAAAAAAAAAAAAAAAAAAAAAAAAAAAAAAAAAAAAAAAAAAAAAAAAAAAAAAAAAAAAAAAAAAAAAAAAAAAAAAAAAAAAAAAAAAAAAAAAAAAAAAAAAAAAAAAAAAAAAAAAAAAAAAAAAAAAAAAAAAAAAAAAAAAAAAAAAAAAAAAAAAAAAAAAAAAAAAAAAAAAAAAAAAAAAAAAAAAAAAAAAAAAAAAAAAAAAAAAAAAAAAAAAAAAAAAAAAAAAAAAAAAAAAAAAAAAAAAAAAAAAAAAAAAAAAAAAAAAAAAAAAAAAAAAAAAAAAAAAAAAAAAAAAAAAAAAAAAAAAAAAAAAAAAAAAAAAAAAAAAAAAAAAAAAAAAAAAAAAAAAAAAAAAAAAAAAAAAAAAAAAAAAAAAAAAAAAAAAAAAAAAAAAAAAAAAAAAAAAAAAAAAAAAAAAAAAAAAAAAAAAAAAAAAAAAAAAAAAAAAAAAAAAAAAAAAAAAAAAAAAAAAAAAAAAAAAAAAAAAAAAAAAAAAAAAAAAAAAAAAAAAAAAAAAAAAAAAAAAAAAAAAAAAAAAAAAAAAAAAAAAAAAAAAAAAAAAAAAAAAAAAAAAAAAAAAAAAAAAAAAAAAAAAAAAAAAAAAAAAAAAAAAAAAAAAAAAAAAAAAAAAAAAAAAAAAAAAAAAAAAAAAAAAAAAAAAAAAAAAAAAAAAAAAAAAAAAAAAAAAAAAAAAAAAAAAAAAAAAAAAAAAAAAAAAAAAAAAAAAAAAAAAAAAAAAAAAAAAAAAAAAAAAAAAAAAAAAAAAAAAAAAAAAAAAAAAAAAAAAAAAAAAAAAAAAAAAAAAAAAAAAAAAAAAAAAAAAAAAAAAAAAAAAAAAAAAAAAAAAAAAAAAAAAAAAAAAAAAAAAAAAAAAAAAAAAAAAAAAAAAAAAAAAAAAAAAAAAAAAAAAAAAAAAAAAAAAAAAAAAAAAAAAAAAAAAAAAAAAAAAAAAAAAAAAAAAAAAAAAAAAAAAAAAAAAAAAAAAAAAAAAAAAAAAAAAAAAAAAAAAAAAAAAAAAAAAAAAAAAAAAAAAAAAAAAAAAAAAAAAAAAAAAAAAAAAAAAAAAAAAAAAAAAAAAAAAAAAAAAAAAAAAAAAAAAAAAAAAAAAAAAAAAAAAAAAAAAAAAAAAAAAAAAAAAAAAAAAAAAAAAAAAAAAAAAAAAAAAAAAAAAAAAAAAAAAAAAAAAAAAAAAAAAAAAAAAAAAAAAAAAAAAAAAAAAAAAAAAAAAAAAAAAAAAAAAAAAAAAAAAAAAAAAAAAAAAAAAAAAAAAAAAAAAAAAAAAAAAAAAAAAAAAAAAAAAAAAAAAAAAAAAAAAAAAAAAAAAAAAAAAAAAAAAAAAAAAAAAAAAAAAAAAAAAAAAAAAAAAAAAAAAAAAAAAAAAAAAAAAAAAAAAAAAAAAAAAAAAAAAAAAAAAAAAAAAAAAAAAAAAAAAAAAAAAAAAAAAAAAAAAAAAAAAAAAAAAAAAAAAAAAAAAAAAAAAAAAAAAAAAAAAAAAAAAAAAAAAAAAAAAAAAAAAAAAAAAAAAAAAAAAAAAAAAAAAAAAAAAAAAAAAAAAAAAAAAAAAAAAAAAAAAAAAAAAAAAAAAAAAAAAAAAAAAAAAAAAAAAAAAAAAAAAAAAAAAAAAAAAAAAAAAAAAAAAAAAAAAAAAAAAAAAAAAAAAAAAAAAAAAAAAAAAAAAAAAAAAAAAAAAAAAAAAAAAAAAAAAAAAAAAAAAAAAAAAAAAAAAAAAAAAAAAAAAAAAAAAAAAAAAAAAAAAAAAAAAAAAAAAAAAAAAAAAAAAAAAAAAAAAAAAAAAAAAAAAAAAAAAAAAAAAAAAAAAAAAAAAAAAAAAAAAAAAAAAAAAAAAAAAAAAAAAAAAAAAAAAAAAAAAAAAAAAAAAAAAAAAAAAAAAAAAAAAAAAAAAAAAAAAAAAAAAAAAAAAAAAAAAAAAAAAAAAAAAAAAAAAAAAAAAAAAAAAAAAAAAAAAAAAAAAAAAAAAAAAAAAAAAAAAAAAAAAAAAAAAAAAAAAAAAAAAAAAAAAAAAAAAAAAAAAAAAAAAAAAAAAAAAAAAAAAAAAAAAAAAAAAAAAAAAAAAAAAAAAAAAAAAAAAAAAAAAAAAAAAAAAAAAAAAAAAAAAAAAAAAAAAAAAAAAAAAAAAAAAAAAAAAAAAAAAAAAAAAAAAAAAAAAAAAAAAAAAAAAAAAAAAAAAAAAAAAAAAAAAAAAAAAAAAAAAAAAAAAAAAAAAAAAAAAAAAAAAAAAAAAAAAAAAAAAAAAAAAAAAAAAAAAAAAAAAAAAAAAAAAAAAAAAAAAAAAAAAAAAAAAAAAAAAAAAAAAAAAAAAAAAAAAAAAAAAAAAAAAAAAAAAAAAAAAAAAAAAAAAAAAAAAAAAAAAAAAAAAAAAAAAAAAAAAAAAAAAAAAAAAAAAAAAAAAAAAAAAAAAAAAAAAAAAAAAAAAAAAAAAAAAAAAAAAAAAAAAAAAAAAAAAAAAAAAAAAAAAAAAAAAAAAAAAAAAAAAAAAAAAAAAAAAAAAAAAAAAAAAAAAAAAAAAAAAAAAAAAAAAAAAAAAAAAAAAAAAAAAAAAAAAAAAAAAAAAAAAAAAAAAAAAAAAAAAAAAAAAAAAAAAAAAAAAAAAAAAAAAAAAAAAAAAAAAAAAAAAAAAAAAAAAAAAAAAAAAAAAAAAAAAAAAAAAAAAAAAAAAAAAAAAAAAAAAAAAAAAAAAAAAAAAAAAAAAAAAAAAAAAAAAAAAAAAAAAAAAAAAAAAAAAAAAAAAAAAAAAAAAAAAAAAAAAAAAAAAAAAAAAAAAAAAAAAAAAAAAAAAAAAAAAAAAAAAAAAAAAAAAAAAAAAAAAAAAAAAAAAAAAAAAAAAAAAAAAAAAAAAAAAAAAAAAAAAAAAAAAAAAAAAAAAAAAAAAAAAAAAAAAAAAAAAAAAAAAAAAAAAAAAAAAAAAAAAAAAAAAAAAAAAAAAAAAAAAAAAAAAAAAAAAAAAAAAAAAAAAAAAAAAAAAAAAAAAAAAAAAAAAAAAAAAAAAAAAAAAAAAAAAAAAAAAAAAAAAAAAAAAAAAAAAAAAAAAAAAAAAAAAAAAAAAAAAAAAAAAAAAAAAAAAAAAAAAAAAAAAAAAAAAAAAAAAAAAAAAAAAAAAAAAAAAAAAAAAAAAAAAAAAAAAAAAAAAAAAAAAAAAAAAAAAAAAAAAAAAAAAAAAAAAAAAAAAAAAAAAAAAAAAAAAAAAAAAAAAAAAAAAAAAAAAAAAAAAAAAAAAAAAAAAAAAAAAAAAAAAAAAAAAAAAAAAAAAAAAAAAAAAAAAAAAAAAAAAAAAAAAAAAAAAAAAAAAAAAAAAAAAAAAAAAAAAAAAAAAAAAAAAAAAAAAAAAAAAAAAAAAAAAAAAAAAAAAAAAAAAAAAAAAAAAAAAAAAAAAAAAAAAAAAAAAAAAAAAAAAAAAAAAAAAAAAAAAAAAAAAAAAAAAAAAAAAAAAAAAAAAAAAAAAAAAAAAAAAAAAAAAAAAAAAAAAAAAAAAAAAAAAAAAAAAAAAAAAAAAAAAAAAAAAAAAAAAAAAAAAAAAAAAAAAAAAAAAAAAAAAAAAAAAAAAAAAAAAAAAAAAAAAAAAAAAAAAAAAAAAAAAAAAAAAAAAAAAAAAAAAAAAAAAAAAAAAAAAAAAAAAAAAAAAAAAAAAAAAAAAAAAAAAAAAAAAAAAAAAAAAAAAAAAAAAAAAAAAAAAAAAAAAAAAAAAAAAAAAAAAAAAAAAAAAAAAAAAAAAAAAAAAAAAAAAAAAAAAAAAAAAAAAAAAAAAAAAAAAAAAAAAAAAAAAAAAAAAAAAAAAAAAAAAAAAAAAAAAAAAAAAAAAAAAAAAAAAAAAAAAAAAAAAAAAAAAAAAAAAAAAAAAAAAAAAAAAAAAAAAAAAAAAAAAAAAAAAAAAAAAAAAAAAAAAAAAAAAAAAAAAAAAAAAAAAAAAAAAAAAAAAAAAAAAAAAAAAAAAAAAAAAAAAAAAAAAAAAAAAAAAAAAAAAAAAAAAAAAAAAAAAAAAAAAAAAAAAAAAAAAAAAAAAAAAAAAAAAAAAAAAAAAAAAAAAAAAAAAAAAAAAAAAAAAAAAAAAAAAAAAAAAAAAAAAAAAAAAAAAAAAAAAAAAAAAAAAAAAAAAAAAAAAAAAAAAAAAAAAAAAAAAAAAAAAAAAAAAAAAAAAAAAAAAAAAAAAAAAAAAAAAAAAAAAAAAAAAAAAAAAAAAAAAAAAAAAAAAAAAAAAAAAAAAAAAAAAAAAAAAAAAAAAAAAAAAAAAAAAAAAAAAAAAAAAAAAAAAAAAAAAAAAAAAAAAAAAAAAAAAAAAAAAAAAAAAAAAAAAAAAAAAAAAAAAAAAAAAAAAAAAAAAAAAAAAAAAAAAAAAAAAAAAAAAAAAAAAAAAAAAAAAAAAAAAAAAAAAAAAAAAAAAAAAAAAAAAAAAAAAAAAAAAAAAAAAAAAAAAAAAAAAAAAAAAAAAAAAAAAAAAAAAAAAAAAAAAAAAAAAAAAAAAAAAAAAAAAAAAAAAAAAAAAAAAAAAAAAAAAAAAAAAAAAAAAAAAAAAAAAAAAAAAAAAAAAAAAAAAAAAAAAAAAAAAAAAAAAAAAAAAAAAAAAAAAAAAAAAAAAAAAAAAAAAAAAAAAAAAAAAAAAAAAAAAAAAAAAAAAAAAAAAAAAAAAAAAAAAAAAAAAAAAAAAAAAAAAAAAAAAAAAAAAAAAAAAAAAAAAAAAAAAAAAAAAAAAAAAAAAAAAAAAAAAAAAAAAAAAAAAAAAAAAAAAAAAAAAAAAAAAAAAAAAAAAAAAAAAAAAAAAAAAAAAAAAAAAAAAAAAAAAAAAAAAAAAAAAAAAAAAAAAAAAAAAAAAAAAAAAAAAAAAAAAAAAAAAAAAAAAAAAAAAAAAAAAAAAAAAAAAAAAAAAAAAAAAAAAAAAAAAAAAAAAAAAAAAAAAAAAAAAAAAAAAAAAAAAAAAAAAAAAAAAAAAAAAAAAAAAAAAAAAAAAAAAAAAAAAAAAAAAAAAAAAAAAAAAAAAAAAAAAAAAAAAAAAAAAAAAAAAAAAAAAAAAAAAAAAAAAAAAAAAAAAAAAAAAAAAAAAAAAAAAAAAAAAAAAAAAAAAAAAAAAAAAAAAAAAAAAAAAAAAAAAAAAAAAAAAAAAAAAAAAAAAAAAAAAAAAAAAAAAAAAAAAAAAAAAAAAAAAAAAAAAAAAAAAAAAAAAAAAAAAAAAAAAAAAAAAAAAAAAAAAAAAAAAAAAAAAAAAAAAAAAAAAAAAAAAAAAAAAAAAAAAAAAAAAAAAAAAAAAAAAAAAAAAAAAAAAAAAAAAAAAAAAAAAAAAAAAAAAAAAAAAAAAAAAAAAAAAAAAAAAAAAAAAAAAAAAAAAAAAAAAAAAAAAAAAAAAAAAAAAAAAAAAAAAAAAAAAAAAAAAAAAAAAAAAAAAAAAAAAAAAAAAAAAAAAAAAAAAAAAAAAAAAAAAAAAAAAAAAAAAAAAAAAAAAAAAAAAAAAAAAAAAAAAAAAAAAAAAAAAAAAAAAAAAAAAAAAAAAAAAAAAAAAAAAAAAAAAAAAAAAAAAAAAAAAAAAAAAAAAAAAAAAAAAAAAAAAAAAAAAAAAAAAAAAAAAAAAAAAAAAAAAAAAAAAAAAAAAAAAAAAAAAAAAAAAAAAAAAAAAAAAAAAAAAAAAAAAAAAAAAAAAAAAAAAAAAAAAAAAAAAAAAAAAAAAAAAAAAAAAAAAAAAAAAAAAAAAAAAAAAAAAAAAAAAAAAAAAAAAAAAAAAAAAAAAAAAAAAAAAAAAAAAAAAAAAAAAAAAAAAAAAAAAAAAAAAAAAAAAAAAAAAAAAAAAAAAAAAAAAAAAAAAAAAAAAAAAAAAAAAAAAAAAAAAAAAAAAAAAAAAAAAAAAAAAAAAAAAAAAAAAAAAAAAAAAAAAAAAAAAAAAAAAAAAAAAAAAAAAAAAAAAAAAAAAAAAAAAAAAAAAAAAAAAAAAAAAAAAAAAAAAAAAAAAAAAAAAAAAAAAAAAAAAAAAAAAAAAAAAAAAAAAAAAAAAAAAAAAAAAAAAAAAAAAAAAAAAAAAAAAAAAAAAAAAAAAAAAAAAAAAAAAAAAAAAAAAAAAAAAAAAAAAAAAAAAAAAAAAAAAAAAAAAAAAAAAAAAAAAAAAAAAAAAAAAAAAAAAAAAAAAAAAAAAAAAAAAAAAAAAAAAAAAAAAAAAAAAAAAAAAAAAAAAAAAAAAAAAAAAAAAAAAAAAAAAAAAAAAAAAAAAAAAAAAAAAAAAAAAAAAAAAAAAAAAAAAAAAAAAAAAAAAAAAAAAAAAAAAAAAAAAAAAAAAAAAAAAAAAAAAAAAAAAAAAAAAAAAAAAAAAAAAAAAAAAAAAAAAAAAAAAAAAAAAAAAAAAAAAAAAAAAAAAAAAAAAAAAAAAAAAAAAAAAAAAAAAAAAAAAAAAAAAAAAAAAAAAAAAAAAAAAAAAAAAAAAAAAAAAAAAAAAAAAAAAAAAAAAAAAAAAAAAAAAAAAAAAAAAAAAAAAAAAAAAAAAAAAAAAAAAAAAAAAAAAAAAAAAAAAAAAAAAAAAAAAAAAAAAAAAAAAAAAAAAAAAAAAAAAAAAAAAAAAAAAAAAAAAAAAAAAAAAAAAAAAAAAAAAAAAAAAAAAAAAAAAAAAAAAAAAAAAAAAAAAAAAAAAAAAAAAAAAAAAAAAAAAAAAAAAAAAAAAAAAAAAAAAAAAAAAAAAAAAAAAAAAAAAAAAAAAAAAAAAAAAAAAAAAAAAAAAAAAAAAAAAAAAAAAAAAAAAAAAAAAAAAAAAAAAAAAAAAAAAAAAAAAAAAAAAAAAAAAAAAAAAAAAAAAAAAAAAAAAAAAAAAAAAAAAAAAAAAAAAAAAAAAAAAAAAAAAAAAAAAAAAAAAAAAAAAAAAAAAAAAAAAAAAAAAAAAAAAAAAAAAAAAAAAAAAAAAAAAAAAAAAAAAAAAAAAAAAAAAAAAAAAAAAAAAAAAAAAAAAAAAAAAAAAAAAAAAAAAAAAAAAAAAAAAAAAAAAAAAAAAAAAAAAAAAAAAAAAAAAAAAAAAAAAAAAAAAAAAAAAAAAAAAAAAAAAAAAAAAAAAAAAAAAAAAAAAAAAAAAAAAAAAAAAAAAAAAAAAAAAAAAAAAAAAAAAAAAAAAAAAAAAAAAAAAAAAAAAAAAAAAAAAAAAAAAAAAAAAAAAAAAAAAAAAAAAAAAAAAAAAAAAAAAAAAAAAAAAAAAAAAAAAAAAAAAAAAAAAAAAAAAAAAAAAAAAAAAAAAAAAAAAAAAAAAAAAAAAAAAAAAAAAAAAAAAAAAAAAAAAAAAAAAAAAAAAAAAAAAAAAAAAAAAAAAAAAAAAAAAAAAAAAAAAAAAAAAAAAAAAAAAAAAAAAAAAAAAAAAAAAAAAAAAAAAAAAAAAAAAAAAAAAAAAAAAAAAAAAAAAAAAAAAAAAAAAAAAAAAAAAAAAAAAAAAAAAAAAAAAAAAAAAAAAAAAAAAAAAAAAAAAAAAAAAAAAAAAAAAAAAAAAAAAAAAAAAAAAAAAAAAAAAAAAAAAAAAAAAAAAAAAAAAAAAAAAAAAAAAAAAAAAAAAAAAAAAAAAAAAAAAAAAAAAAAAAAAAAAAAAAAAAAAAAAAAAAAAAAAAA
Organism: Cyclocarya paliurus; assembly: GCA_029856935.1. Lineage (NCBI taxonomy): Eukaryota > Viridiplantae > Streptophyta > Magnoliopsida > Fagales > Juglandaceae > Cyclocarya > Cyclocarya paliurus. The sequence continues at coordinate 30,945 of JARVXP010000377.1, forward strand.
AAAAAAAAAAAAAAAAAAAAAAAAAAAAAAAAAAAAAAAAAAAAAAAAAAAAAAAAAAAAAAAAAAAAAAAAAAAAAAAAAAAAAAAAAAAAAAAAAAAAAAAAAAAAAAAAAAAAAAAAAAAAAAAAAAAAAAAAAAAAAAAAAAAAAAAAAAAAAAAAAAAAAAAAAAAAAAAAAAAAAAAAAAAAAAAAAAAAAAAAAAAAAAAAAAAAAAAAAAAAAAAAAAAAAAAAAAAAAAAAAAAAAAAAAAAAAAAAAAAAAAAAAAAAAAAAAAAAAAAAAAAAAAAAAAAAAAAAAAAAAAAAAAAAAAAAAAAAAAAAAAAAAAAAAAAAAAAAAAAAAAAAAAAAAAAAAAAAAAAAAAAAAAAAAAAAAAAAAAAAAAAAAAAAAAAAAAAAAAAAAAAAAAAAAAAAAAAAAAAAAAAAAAAAAAAAAAAAAAAAAAAAAAAAAAAAAAAAAAAAAAAAAAAAAAAAAAAAAAAAAAAAAAAAAAAAAAAAAAAAAAAAAAAAAAAAAAAAAAAAAAAAAAAAAAAAAAAAAAAAAAAAAAAAAAAAAAAAAAAAAAAAAAAAAAAAAAAAAAAAAAAAAAAAAAAAAAAAAAAAAAAAAAAAAAAAAAAAAAAAAAAAAAAAAAAAAAAAAAAAAAAAAAAAAAAAAAAAAAAAAAAAAAAAAAAAAAAAAAAAAAAAAAAAAAAAAAAAAAAAAAAAAAAAAAAAAAAAAAAAAAAAAAAAAAAAAAAAAAAAAAAAAAAAAAAAAAAAAAAAAAAAAAAAAAAAAAAAAAAAAAAAAAAAAAAAAAAAAAAAAAAAAAAAAAAAAAAAAAAAAAAAAAAAAAAAAAAAAAAAAAAAAAAAAAAAAAAAAAAAAAAAAAAAAAAAAAAAAAAAAAAAAAAAAAAAAAAAAAAAAAAAAAAAAAAAAAAAAAAAAAAAAAAAAAAAAAAAAAAAAAAAAAAAAAAAAAAAAAAAAAAAAAAAAAAAAAAAAAAAAAAAAAAAAAAAAAAAAAAAAAAAAAAAAAAAAAAAAAAAAAAAAAAAAAAAAAAAAAAAAAAAAAAAAAAAAAAAAAAAAAAAAAAAAAAAAAAAAAAAAAAAAAAAAAAAAAAAAAAAAAAAAAAAAAAAAAAAAAAAAAAAAAAAAAAAAAAAAAAAAAAAAAAAAAAAAAAAAAAAAAAAAAAAAAAAAAAAAAAAAAAAAAAAAAAAAAAAAAAAAAAAAAAAAAAAAAAAAAAAAAAAAAAAAAAAAAAAAAAAAAAAAAAAAAAAAAAAAAAAAAAAAAAAAAAAAAAAAAAAAAAAAAAAAAAAAAAAAAAAAAAAAAAAAAAAAAAAAAAAAAAAAAAAAAAAAAAAAAAAAAAAAAAAAAAAAAAAAAAAAAAAAAAAAAAAAAAAAAAAAAAAAAAAAAAAAAAAAAAAAAAAAAAAAAAAAAAAAAAAAAAAAAAAAAAAAAAAAAAAAAAAAAAAAAAAAAAAAAAAAAAAAAAAAAAAAAAAAAAAAAAAAAAAAAAAAAAAAAAAAAAAAAAAAAAAAAAAAAAAAAAAAAAAAAAAAAAAAAAAAAAAAAAAAAAAAAAAAAAAAAAAAAAAAAAAAAAAAAAAAAAAAAAAAAAAAAAAAAAAAAAAAAAAAAAAAAAAAAAAAAAAAAAAAAAAAAAAAAAAAAAAAAAAAAAAAAAAAAAAAAAAAAAAAAAAAAAAAAAAAAAAAAAAAAAAAAAAAAAAAAAAAAAAAAAAAAAAAAAAAAAAAAAAAAAAAAAAAAAAAAAAAAAAAAAAAAAAAAAAAAAAAAAAAAAAAAAAAAAAAAAAAAAAAAAAAAAAAAAAAAAAAAAAAAAAAAAAAAAAAAAAAAAAAAAAAAAAAAAAAAAAAAAAAAAAAAAAAAAAAAAAAAAAAAAAAAAAAAAAAAAAAAAAAAAAAAAAAAAAAAAAAAAAAAAAAAAAAAAAAAAAAAAAAAAAAAAAAAAAAAAAAAAAAAAAAAAAAAAAAAAAAAAAAAAAAAAAAAAAAAAAAAAAAAAAAAAAAAAAAAAAAAAAAAAAAAAAAAAAAAAAAAAAAAAAAAAAAAAAAAAAAAAAAAAAAAAAAAAAAAAAAAAAAAAAAAAAAAAAAAAAAAAAAAAAAAAAAAAAAAAAAAAAAAAAAAAAAAAAAAAAAAAAAAAAAAAAAAAAAAAAAAAAAAAAAAAAAAAAAAAAAAAAAAAAAAAAAAAAAAAAAAAAAAAAAAAAAAAAAAAAAAAAAAAAAAAAAAAAAAAAAAAAAAAAAAAAAAAAAAAAAAAAAAAAAAAAAAAAAAAAAAAAAAAAAAAAAAAAAAAAAAAAAAAAAAAAAAAAAAAAAAAAAAAAAAAAAAAAAAAAAAAAAAAAAAAAAAAAAAAAAAAAAAAAAAAAAAAAAAAAAAAAAAAAAAAAAAAAAAAAAAAAAAAAAAAAAAAAAAAAAAAAAAAAAAAAAAAAAAAAAAAAAAAAAAAAAAAAAAAAAAAAAAAAAAAAAAAAAAAAAAAAAAAAAAAAAAAAAAAAAAAAAAAAAAAAAAAAAAAAAAAAAAAAAAAAAAAAAAAAAAAAAAAAAAAAAAAAAAAAAAAAAAAAAAAAAAAAAAAAAAAAAAAAAAAAAAAAAAAAAAAAAAAAAAAAAAAAAAAAAAAAAAAAAAAAAAAAAAAAAAAAAAAAAAAAAAAAAAAAAAAAAAAAAAAAAAAAAAAAAAAAAAAAAAAAAAAAAAAAAAAAAAAAAAAAAAAAAAAAAAAAAAAAAAAAAAAAAAAAAAAAAAAAAAAAAAAAAAAAAAAAAAAAAAAAAAAAAAAAAAAAAAAAAAAAAAAAAAAAAAAAAAAAAAAAAAAAAAAAAAAAAAAAAAAAAAAAAAAAAAAAAAAAAAAAAAAAAAAAAAAAAAAAAAAAAAAAAAAAAAAAAAAAAAAAAAAAAAAAAAAAAAAAAAAAAAAAAAAAAAAAAAAAAAAAAAAAAAAAAAAAAAAAAAAAAAAAAAAAAAAAAAAAAAAAAAAAAAAAAAAAAAAAAAAAAAAAAAAAAAAAAAAAAAAAAAAAAAAAAAAAAAAAAAAAAAAAAAAAAAAAAAAAAAAAAAAAAAAAAAAAAAAAAAAAAAAAAAAAAAAAAAAAAAAAAAAAAAAAAAAAAAAAAAAAAAAAAAAAAAAAAAAAAAAAAAAAAAAAAAAAAAAAAAAAAAAAAAAAAAAAAAAAAAAAAAAAAAAAAAAAAAAAAAAAAAAAAAAAAAAAAAAAAAAAAAAAAAAAAAAAAAAAAAAAAAAAAAAAAAAAAAAAAAAAAAAAAAAAAAAAAAAAAAAAAAAAAAAAAAAAAAAAAAAAAAAAAAAAAAAAAAAAAAAAAAAAAAAAAAAAAAAAAAAAAAAAAAAAAAAAAAAAAAAAAAAAAAAAAAAAAAAAAAAAAAAAAAAAAAAAAAAAAAAAAAAAAAAAAAAAAAAAAAAAAAAAAAAAAAAAAAAAAAAAAAAAAAAAAAAAAAAAAAAAAAAAAAAAAAAAAAAAAAAAAAAAAAAAAAAAAAAAAAAAAAAAAAAAAAAAAAAAAAAAAAAAAAAAAAAAAAAAAAAAAAAAAAAAAAAAAAAAAAAAAAAAAAAAAAAAAAAAAAAAAAAAAAAAAAAAAAAAAAAAAAAAAAAAAAAAAAAAAAAAAAAAAAAAAAAAAAAAAAAAAAAAAAAAAAAAAAAAAAAAAAAAAAAAAAAAAAAAAAAAAAAAAAAAAAAAAAAAAAAAAAAAAAAAAAAAAAAAAAAAAAAAAAAAAAAAAAAAAAAAAAAAAAAAAAAAAAAAAAAAAAAAAAAAAAAAAAAAAAAAAAAAAAAAAAAAAAAAAAAAAAAAAAAAAAAAAAAAAAAAAAAAAAAAAAAAAAAAAAAAAAAAAAAAAAAAAAAAAAAAAAAAAAAAAAAAAAAAAAAAAAAAAAAAAAAAAAAAAAAAAAAAAAAAAAAAAAAAAAAAAAAAAAAAAAAAAAAAAAAAAAAAAAAAAAAAAAAAAAAAAAAAAAAAAAAAAAAAAAAAAAAAAAAAAAAAAAAAAAAAAAAAAAAAAAAAAAAAAAAAAAAAAAAAAAAAAAAAAAAAAAAAAAAAAAAAAAAAAAAAAAAAAAAAAAAAAAAAAAAAAAAAAAAAAAAAAAAAAAAAAAAAAAAAAAAAAAAAAAAAAAAAAAAAAAAAAAAAAAAAAAAAAAAAAAAAAAAAAAAAAAAAAAAAAAAAAAAAAAAAAAAAAAAAAAAAAAAAAAAAAAAAAAAAAAAAAAAAAAAAAAAAAAAAAAAAAAAAAAAAAAAAAAAAAAAAAAAAAAAAAAAAAAAAAAAAAAAAAAAAAAAAAAAAAAAAAAAAAAAAAAAAAAAAAAAAAAAAAAAAAAAAAAAAAAAAAAAAAAAAAAAAAAAAAAAAAAAAAAAAAAAAAAAAAAAAAAAAAAAAAAAAAAAAAAAAAAAAAAAAAAAAAAAAAAAAAAAAAAAAAAAAAAAAAAAAAAAAAAAAAAAAAAAAAAAAAAAAAAAAAAAAAAAAAAAAAAAAAAAAAAAAAAAAAAAAAAAAAAAAAAAAAAAAAAAAAAAAAAAAAAAAAAAAAAAAAAAAAAAAAAAAAAAAAAAAAAAAAAAAAAAAAAAAAAAAAAAAAAAAAAAAAAAAAAAAAAAAAAAAAAAAAAAAAAAAAAAAAAAAAAAAAAAAAAAAAAAAAAAAAAAAAAAAAAAAAAAAAAAAAAAAAAAAAAAAAAAAAAAAAAAAAAAAAAAAAAAAAAAAAAAAAAAAAAAAAAAAAAAAAAAAAAAAAAAAAAAAAAAAAAAAAAAAAAAAAAAAAAAAAAAAAAAAAAAAAAAAAAAAAAAAAAAAAAAAAAAAAAAAAAAAAAAAAAAAAAAAAAAAAAAAAAAAAAAAAAAAAAAAAAAAAAAAAAAAAAAAAAAAAAAAAAAAAAAAAAAAAAAAAAAAAAAAAAAAAAAAAAAAAAAAAAAAAAAAAAAAAAAAAAAAAAAAAAAAAAAAAAAAAAAAAAAAAAAAAAAAAAAAAAAAAAAAAAAAAAAAAAAAAAAAAAAAAAAAAAAAAAAAAAAAAAAAAAAAAAAAAAAAAAAAAAAAAAAAAAAAAAAAAAAAAAAAAAAAAAAAAAAAAAAAAAAAAAAAAAAAAAAAAAAAAAAAAAAAAAAAAAAAAAAAAAAAAAAAAAAAAAAAAAAAAAAAAAAAAAAAAAAAAAAAAAAAAAAAAAAAAAAAAAAAAAAAAAAAAAAAAAAAAAAAAAAAAAAAAAAAAAAAAAAAAAAAAAAAAAAAAAAAAAAAAAAAAAAAAAAAAAAAAAAAAAAAAAAAAAAAAAAAAAAAAAAAAAAAAAAAAAAAAAAAAAAAAAAAAAAAAAAAAAAAAAAAAAAAAAAAAAAAAAAAAAAAAAAAAAAAAAAAAAAAAAAAAAAAAAAAAAAAAAAAAAAAAAAAAAAAAAAAAAAAAAAAAAAAAAAAAAAAAAAAAAAAAAAAAAAAAAAAAAAAAAAAAAAAAAAAAAAAAAAAAAAAAAAAAAAAAAAAAAAAAAAAAAAAAAAAAAAAAAAAAAAAAAAAAAAAAAAAAAAAAAAAAAAAAAAAAAAAAAAAAAAAAAAAAAAAAAAAAAAAAAAAAAAAAAAAAAAAAAAAAAAAAAAAAAAAAAAAAAAAAAAAAAAAAAAAAAAAAAAAAAAAAAAAAAAAAAAAAAAAAAAAAAAAAAAAAAAAAAAAAAAAAAAAAAAAAAAAAAAAAAAAAAAAAAAAAAAAAAAAAAAAAAAAAAAAAAAAAAAAAAAAAAAAAAAAAAAAAAAAAAAAAAAAAAAAAAAAAAAAAAAAAAAAAAAAAAAAAAAAAAAAAAAAAAAAAAAAAAAAAAAAAAAAAAAAAAAAAAAAAAAAAAAAAAAAAAAAAAAAAAAAAAAAAAAAAAAAAAAAAAAAAAAAAAAAAAAAAAAAAAAAAAAAAAAAAAAAAAAAAAAAAAAAAAAAAAAAAAAAAAAAAAAAAAAAAAAAAAAAAAAAAAAAAAAAAAAAAAAAAAAAAAAAAAAAAAAAAAAAAAAAAAAAAAAAAAAAAAAAAAAAAAAAAAAAAAAAAAAAAAAAAAAAAAAAAAAAAAAAAAAAAAAAAAAAAAAAAAAAAAAAAAAAAAAAAAAAAAAAAAAAAAAAAAAAAAAAAAAAAAAAAAAAAAAAAAAAAAAAAAAAAAAAAAAAAAAAAAAAAAAAAAAAAAAAAAAAAAAAAAAAAAAAAAAAAAAAAAAAAAAAAAAAAAAAAAAAAAAAAAAAAAAAAAAAAAAAAAAAAAAAAAAAAAAAAAAAAAAAAAAAAAAAAAAAAAAAAAAAAAAAAAAAAAAAAAAAAAAAAAAAAAAAAAAAAAAAAAAAAAAAAAAAAAAAAAAAAAAAAAAAAAAAAAAAAAAAAAAAAAAAAAAAAAAAAAAAAAAAAAAAAAAAAAAAAAAAAAAAAAAAAAAAAAAAAAAAAAAAAAAAAAAAAAAAAAAAAAAAAAAAAAAAAAAAAAAAAAAAAAAAAAAAAAAAAAAAAAAAAAAAAAAAAAAAAAAAAAAAAAAAAAAAAAAAAAAAAAAAAAAAAAAAAAAAAAAAAAAAAAAAAAAAAAAAAAAAAAAAAAAAAAAAAAAAAAAAAAAAAAAAAAAAAAAAAAAAAAAAAAAAAAAAAAAAAAAAAAAAAAAAAAAAAAAAAAAAAAAAAAAAAAAAAAAAAAAAAAAAAAAAAAAAAAAAAAAAAAAAAAAAAAAAAAAAAAAAAAAAAAAAAAAAAAAAAAAAAAAAAAAAAAAAAAAAAAAAAAAAAAAAAAAAAAAAAAAAAAAAAAAAAAAAAAAAAAAAAAAAAAAAAAAAAAAAAAAAAAAAAAAAAAAAAAAAAAAAAAAAAAAAAAAAAAAAAAAAAAAAAAAAAAAAAAAAAAAAAAAAAAAAAAAAAAAAAAAAAAAAAAAAAAAAAAAAAAAAAAAAAAAAAAAAAAAAAAAAAAAAAAAAAAAAAAAAAAAAAAAAAAAAAAAAAAAAAAAAAAAAAAAAAAAAAAAAAAAAAAAAAAAAAAAAAAAAAAAAAAAAAAAAAAAAAAAAAAAAAAAAAAAAAAAAAAAAAAAAAAAAAAAAAAAAAAAAAAAAAAAAAAAAAAAAAAAAAAAAAAAAAAAAAAAAAAAAAAAAAAAAAAAAAAAAAAAAAAAAAAAAAAAAAAAAAAAAAAAAAAAAAAAAAAAAAAAAAAAAAAAAAAAAAAAAAAAAAAAAAAAAAAAAAAAAAAAAAAAAAAAAAAAAAAAAAAAAAAAAAAAAAAAAAAAAAAAAAAAAAAAAAAAAAAAAAAAAAAAAAAAAAAAAAAAAAAAAAAAAAAAAAAAAAAAAAAAAAAAAAAAAAAAAAAAAAAAAAAAAAAAAAAAAAAAAAAAAAAAAAAAAAAAAAAAAAAAAAAAAAAAAAAAAAAAAAAAAAAAAAAAAAAAAAAAAAAAAAAAAAAAAAAAAAAAAAAAAAAAAAAAAAAAAAAAAAAAAAAAAAAAAAAAAAAAAAAAAAAAAAAAAAAAAAAAAAAAAAAAAAAAAAAAAAAAAAAAAAAAAAAAAAAAAAAAAAAAAAAAAAAAAAAAAAAAAAAAAAAAAAAAAAAAAAAAAAAAAAAAAAAAAAAAAAAAAAAAAAAAAAAAAAAAAAAAAAAAAAAAAAAAAAAAAAAAAAAAAAAAAAAAAAAAAAAAAAAAAAAAAAAAAAAAAAAAAAAAAAAAAAAAAAAAAAAAAAAAAAAAAAAAAAAAAAAAAAAAAAAAAAAAAAAAAAAAAAAAAAAAAAAAAAAAAAAAAAAAAAAAAAAAAAAAAAAAAAAAAAAAAAAAAAAAAAAAAAAAAAAAAAAAAAAAAAAAAAAAAAAAAAAAAAAAAAAAAAAAAAAAAAAAAAAAAAAAAAAAAAAAAAAAAAAAAAAAAAAAAAAAAAAAAAAAAAAAAAAAAAAAAAAAAAAAAAAAAAAAAAAAAAAAAAAAAAAAAAAAAAAAAAAAAAAAAAAAAAAAAAAAAAAAAAAAAAAAAAAAAAAAAAAAAAAAAAAAAAAAAAAAAAAAAAAAAAAAAAAAAAAAAAAAAAAAAAAAAAAAAAAAAAAAAAAAAAAAAAAAAAAAAAAAAAAAAAAAAAAAAAAAAAAAAAAAAAAAAAAAAAAAAAAAAAAAAAAAAAAAAAAAAAAAAAAAAAAAAAAAAAAAAAAAAAAAAAAAAAAAAAAAAAAAAAAAAAAAAAAAAAAAAAAAAAAAAAAAAAAAAAAAAAAAAAAAAAAAAAAAAAAAAAAAAAAAAAAAAAAAAAAAAAAAAAAAAAAAAAAAAAAAAAAAAAAAAAAAAAAAAAAAAAAAAAAAAAAAAAAAAAAAAAAAAAAAAAAAAAAAAAAAAAAAAAAAAAAAAAAAAAAAAAAAAAAAAAAAAAAAAAAAAAAAAAAAAAAAAAAAAAAAAAAAAAAAAAAAAAAAAAAAAAAAAAAAAAAAAAAAAAAAAAAAAAAAAAAAAAAAAAAAAAAAAAAAAAAAAAAAAAAAAAAAAAAAAAAAAAAAAAAAAAAAAAAAAAAAAAAAAAAAAAAAAAAAAAAAAAAAAAAAAAAAAAAAAAAAAAAAAAAAAAAAAAAAAAAAAAAAAAAAAAAAAAAAAAAAAAAAAAAAAAAAAAAAAAAAAAAAAAAAAAAAAAAAAAAAAAAAAAAAAAAAAAAAAAAAAAAAAAAAAAAAAAAAAAAAAAAAAAAAAAAAAAAAAAAAAAAAAAAAAAAAAAAAAAAAAAAAAAAAAAAAAAAAAAAAAAAAAAAAAAAAAAAAAAAAAAAAAAAAAAAAAAAAAAAAAAAAAAAAAAAAAAAAAAAAAAAAAAAAAAAAAAAAAAAAAAAAAAAAAAAAAAAAAAAAAAAAAAAAAAAAAAAAAAAAAAAAAAAAAAAAAAAAAAAAAAAAAAAAAAAAAAAAAAAAAAAAAAAAAAAAAAAAAAAAAAAAAAAAAAAAAAAAAAAAAAAAAAAAAAAAAAAAAAAAAAAAAAAAAAAAAAAAAAAAAAAAAAAAAAAAAAAAAAAAAAAAAAAAAAAAAAAAAAAAAAAAAAAAAAAAAAAAAAAAAAAAAAAAAAAAAAAAAAAAAAAAAAAAAAAAAAAAAAAAAAAAAAAAAAAAAAAAAAAAAAAAAAAAAAAAAAAAAAAAAAAAAAAAAAAAAAAAAAAAAAAAAAAAAAAAAAAAAAAAAAAAAAAAAAAAAAAAAAAAAAAAAAAAAAAAAAAAAAAAAAAAAAAAAAAAAAAAAAAAAAAAAAAAAAAAAAAAAAAAAAAAAAAAAAAAAAAAAAAAAAAAAAAAAAAAAAAAAAAAAAAAAAAAAAAAAAAAAAAAAAAAAAAAAAAAAAAAAAAAAAAAAAAAAAAAAAAAAAAAAAAAAAAAAAAAAAAAAAAAAAAAAAAAAAAAAAAAAAAAAAAAAAAAAAAAAAAAAAAAAAAAAAAAAAAAAAAAAAAAAAAAAAAAAAAAAAAAAAAAAAAAAAAAAAAAAAAAAAAAAAAAAAAAAAAAAAAAAAAAAAAAAAAAAAAAAAAAAAAAAAAAAAAAAAAAAAAAAAAAAAAAAAAAAAAAAAAAAAAAAAAAAAAAAAAAAAAAAAAAAAAAAAAAAAAAAAAAAAAAAAAAAAAAAAAAAAAAAAAAAAAAAAAAAAAAAAAAAAAAAAAAAAAAAAAAAAAAAAAAAAAAAAAAAAAAAAAAAAAAAAAAAAAAAAAAAAAAAAAAAAAAAAAAAAAAAAAAAAAAAAAAAAAAAAAAAAAAAAAAAAAAAAAAAAAAAAAAAAAAAAAAAAAAAAAAAAAAAAAAAAAAAAAAAAAAAAAAAAAAAAAAAAAAAAAAAAAAAAAAAAAAAAAAAAAAAAAAAAAAAAAAAAAAAAAAAAAAAAAAAAAAAAAAAAAAAAAAAAAAAAAAAAAAAAAAAAAAAAAAAAAAAAAAAAAAAAAAAAAAAAAAAAAAAAAAAAAAAAAAAAAAAAAAAAAAAAAAAAAAAAAAAAAAAAAAAAAAAAAAAAAAAAAAAAAAAAAAAAAAAAAAAAAAAAAAAAAAAAAAAAAAAAAAAAAAAAAAAAAAAAAAAAAAAAAAAAAAAAAAAAAAAAAAAAAAAAAAAAAAAAAAAAAAAAAAAAAAAAAAAAAAAAAAAAAAAAAAAAAAAAAAAAAAAAAAAAAAAAAAAAAAAAAAAAAAAAAAAAAAAAAAAAAAAAAAAAAAAAAAAAAAAAAAAAAAAAAAAAAAAAAAAAAAAAAAAAAAAAAAAAAAAAAAAAAAAAAAAAAAAAAAAAAAAAAAAAAAAAAAAAAAAAAAAAAAAAAAAAAAAAAAAAAAAAAAAAAAAAAAAAAAAAAAAAAAAAAAAAAAAAAAAAAAAAAAAAAAAAAAAAAAAAAAAAAAAAAAAAAAAAAAAAAAAAAAAAAAAAAAAAAAAAAAAAAAAAAAAAAAAAAAAAAAAAAAAAAAAAAAAAAAAAAAAAAAAAAAAAAAAAAAAAAAAAAAAAAAAAAAAAAAAAAAAAAAAAAAAAAAAAAAAAAAAAAAAAAAAAAAAAAAAAAAAAAAAAAAAAAAAAAAAAAAAAAAAAAAAAAAAAAAAAAAAAAAAAAAAAAAAAAAAAAAAAAAAAAAAAAAAAAAAAAAAAAAAAAAAAAAAAAAAAAAAAAAAAAAAAAAAAAAAAAAAAAAAAAAAAAAAAAAAAAAAAAAAAAAAAAAAAAAAAAAAAAAAAAAAAAAAAAAAAAAAAAAAAAAAAAAAAAAAAAAAAAAAAAAAAAAAAAAAAAAAAAAAAAAAAAAAAAAAAAAAAAAAAAAAAAAAAAAAAAAAAAAAAAAAAAAAAAAAAAAAAAAAAAAAAAAAAAAAAAAAAAAAAAAAAAAAAAAAAAAAAAAAAAAAAAAAAAAAAAAAAAAAAAAAAAAAAAAAAAAAAAAAAAAAAAAAAAAAAAAAAAAAAAAAAAAAAAAAAAAAAAAAAAAAAAAAAAAAAAAAAAAAAAAAAAAAAAAAAAAAAAAAAAAAAAAAAAAAAAAAAAAAAAAAAAAAAAAAAAAAAAAAAAAAAAAAAAAAAAAAAAAAAAAAAAAAAAAAAAAAAAAAAAAAAAAAAAAAAAAAAAAAAAAAAAAAAAAAAAAAAAAAAAAAAAAAAAAAAAAAAAAAAAAAAAAAAAAAAAAAAAAAAAAAAAAAAAAAAAAAAAAAAAAAAAAAAAAAAAAAAAAAAAAAAAAAAAAAAAAAAAAAAAAAAAAAAAAAAAAAAAAAAAAAAAAAAAAAAAAAAAAAAAAAAAAAAAAAAAAAAAAAAAAAAAAAAAAAAAAAAAAAAAAAAAAAAAAAAAAAAAAAAAAAAAAAAAAAAAAAAAAAAAAAAAAAAAAAAAAAAAAAAAAAAAAAAAAAAAAAAAAAAAAAAAAAAAAAAAAAAAAAAAAAAAAAAAAAAAAAAAAAAAAAAAAAAAAAAAAAAAAAAAAAAAAAAAAAAAAAAAAAAAAAAAAAAAAAAAAAAAAAAAAAAAAAAAAAAAAAAAAAAAAAAAAAAAAAAAAAAAAAAAAAAAAAAAAAAAAAAAAAAAAAAAAAAAAAAAAAAAAAAAAAAAAAAAAAAAAAAAAAAAAAAAAAAAAAAAAAAAAAAAAAAAAAAAAAAAAAAAAAAAAAAAAAAAAAAAAAAAAAAAAAAAAAAAAAAAAAAAAAAAAAAAAAAAAAAAAAAAAAAAAAAAAAAAAAAAAAAAAAAAAAAAAAAAAAAAAAAAAAAAAAAAAAAAAAAAAAAAAAAAAAAAAAAAAAAAAAAAAAAAAAAAAAAAAAAAAAAAAAAAAAAAAAAAAAAAAAAAAAAAAAAAAAAAAAAAAAAAAAAAAAAAAAAAAAAAAAAAAAAAAAAAAAAAAAAAAAAAAAAAAAAAAAAAAAAAAAAAAAAAAAAAAAAAAAAAAAAAAAAAAAAAAAAAAAAAAAAAAAAAAAAAAAAAAAAAAAAAAAAAAAAAAAAAAAAAAAAAAAAAAAAAAAAAAAAAAAAAAAAAAAAAAAAAAAAAAAAAAAAAAAAAAAAAAAAAAAAAAAAAAAAAAAAAAAAAAAAAAAAAAAAAAAAAAAAAAAAAAAAAAAAAAAAAAAAAAAAAAAAAAAAAAAAAAAAAAAAAAAAAAAAAAAAAAAAAAAAAAAAAAAAAAAAAAAAAAAAAAAAAAAAAAAAAAAAAAAAAAAAAAAAAAAAAAAAAAAAAAAAAAAAAAAAAAAAAAAAAAAAAAAAAAAAAAAAAAAAAAAAAAAAAAAAAAAAAAAAAAAAAAAAAAAAAAAAAAAAAAAAAAAAAAAAAAAAAAAAAAAAAAAAAAAAAAAAAAAAAAAAAAAAAAAAAAAAAAAAAAAAAAAAAAAAAAAAAAAAAAAAAAAAAAAAAAAAAAAAAAAAAAAAAAAAAAAAAAAAAAAAAAAAAAAAAAAAAAAAAAAAAAAAAAAAAAAAAAAAAAAAAAAAAAAAAAAAAAAAAAAAAAAAAAAAAAAAAAAAAAAAAAAAAAAAAAAAAAAAAAAAAAAAAAAAAAAAAAAAAAAAAAAAAAAAAAAAAAAAAAAAAAAAAAAAAAAAAAAAAAAAAAAAAAAAAAAAAAAAAAAAAAAAAAAAAAAAAAAAAAAAAAAAAAAAAAAAAAAAAAAAAAAAAAAAAAAAAAAAAAAAAAAAAAAAAAAAAAAAAAAAAAAAAAAAAAAAAAAAAAAAAAAAAAAAAAAAAAAAAAAAAAAAAAAAAAAAAAAAAAAAAAAAAAAAAAAAAAAAAAAAAAAAAAAAAAAAAAAAAAAAAAAAAAAAAAAAAAAAAAAAAAAAAAAAAAAAAAAAAAAAAAAAAAAAAAAAAAAAAAAAAAAAAAAAAAAAAAAAAAAAAAAAAAAAAAAAAAAAAAAAAAAAAAAAAAAAAAAAAAAAAAAAAAAAAAAAAAAAAAAAAAAAAAAAAAAAAAAAAAAAAAAAAAAAAAAAAAAAAAAAAAAAAAAAAAAAAAAAAAAAAAAAAAAAAAAAAAAAAAAAAAAAAAAAAAAAAAAAAAAAAAAAAAAAAAAAAAAAAAAAAAAAAAAAAAAAAAAAAAAAAAAAAAAAAAAAAAAAAAAAAAAAAAAAAAAAAAAAAAAAAAAAAAAAAAAAAAAAAAAAAAAAAAAAAAAAAAAAAAAAAAAAAAAAAAAAAAAAAAAAAAAAAAAAAAAAAAAAAAAAAAAAAAAAAAAAAAAAAAAAAAAAAAAAAAAAAAAAAAAAAAAAAAAAAAAAAAAAAAAAAAAAAAAAAAAAAAAAAAAAAAAAAAAAAAAAAAAAAAAAAAAAAAAAAAAAAAAAAAAAAAAAAAAAAAAAAAAAAAAAAAAAAAAAAAAAAAAAAAAAAAAAAAAAAAAAAAAAAAAAAAAAAAAAAAAAAAAAAAAAAAAAAAAAAAAAAAAAAAAAAAAAAAAAAAAAAAAAAAAAAAAAAAAAAAAAAAAAAAAAAAAAAAAAAAAAAAAAAAAAAAAAAAAAAAAAAAAAAAAAAAAAAAAAAAAAAAAAAAAAAAAAAAAAAAAAAAAAAAAAAAAAAAAAAAAAAAAAAAAAAAAAAAAAAAAAAAAAAAAAAAAAAAAAAAAAAAAAAAAAAAAAAAAAAAAAAAAAAAAAAAAAAAAAAAAAAAAAAAAAAAAAAAAAAAAAAAAAAAAAAAAAAAAAAAAAAAAAAAAAAAAAAAAAAAAAAAAAAAAAAAAAAAAAAAAAAAAAAAAAAAAAAAAAAAAAAAAAAAAAAAAAAAAAAAAAAAAAAAAAAAAAAAAAAAAAAAAAAAAAAAAAAAAAAAAAAAAAAAAAAAAAAAAAAAAAAAAAAAAAAAAAAAAAAAAAAAAAAAAAAAAAAAAAAAAAAAAAAAAAAAAAAAAAAAAAAAAAAAAAAAAAAAAAAAAAAAAAAAAAAAAAAAAAAAAAAAAAAAAAAAAAAAAAAAAAAAAAAAAAAAAAAAAAAAAAAAAAAAAAAAAAAAAAAAAAAAAAAAAAAAAAAAAAAAAAAAAAAAAAAAAAAAAAAAAAAAAAAAAAAAAAAAAAAAAAAAAAAAAAAAAAAAAAAAAAAAAAAAAAAAAAAAAAAAAAAAAAAAAAAAAAAAAAAAAAAAAAAAAAAAAAAAAAAAAAAAAAAAAAAAAAAAAAAAAAAAAAAAAAAAAAAAAAAAAAAAAAAAAAAAAAAAAAAAAAAAAAAAAAAAAAAAAAAAAAAAAAAAAAAAAAAAAAAAAAAAAAAAAAAAAAAAAAAAAAAAAAAAAAAAAAAAAAAAAAAAAAAAAAAAAAAAAAAAAAAAAAAAAAAAAAAAAAAAAAAAAAAAAAAAAAAAAAAAAAAAAAAAAAAAAAAAAAAAAAAAAAAAAAAAAAAAAAAAAAAAAAAAAAAAAAAAAAAAAAAAAAAAAAAAAAAAAAAAAAAAAAAAAAAAAAAAAAAAAAAAAAAAAAAAAAAAAAAAAAAAAAAAAAAAAAAAAAAAAAAAAAAAAAAAAAAAAAAAAAAAAAAAAAAAAAAAAAAAAAAAAAAAAAAAAAAAAAAAAAAAAAAAAAAAAAAAAAAAAAAAAAAAAAAAAAAAAAAAAAAAAAAAAAAAAAAAAAAAAAAAAAAAAAAAAAAAAAAAAAAAAAAAAAAAAAAAAAAAAAAAAAAAAAAAAAAAAAAAAAAAAAAAAAAAAAAAAAAAAAAAAAAAAAAAAAAAAAAAAAAAAAAAAAAAAAAAAAAAAAAAAAAAAAAAAAAAAAAAAAAAAAAAAAAAAAAAAAAAAAAAAAAAAAAAAAAAAAAAAAAAAAAAAAAAAAAAAAAAAAAAAAAAAAAAAAAAAAAAAAAAAAAAAAAAAAAAAAAAAAAAAAAAAAAAAAAAAAAAAAAAAAAAAAAAAAAAAAAAAAAAAAAAAAAAAAAAAAAAAAAAAAAAAAAAAAAAAAAAAAAAAAAAAAAAAAAAAAAAAAAAAAAAAAAAAAAAAAAAAAAAAAAAAAAAAAAAAAAAAAAAAAAAAAAAAAAAAAAAAAAAAAAAAAAAAAAAAAAAAAAAAAAAAAAAAAAAAAAAAAAAAAAAAAAAAAAAAAAAAAAAAAAAAAAAAAAAAAAAAAAAAAAAAAAAAAAAAAAAAAAAAAAAAAAAAAAAAAAAAAAAAAAAAAAAAAAAAAAAAAAAAAAAAAAAAAAAAAAAAAAAAAAAAAAAAAAAAAAAAAAAAAAAAAAAAAAAAAAAAAAAAAAAAAAAAAAAAAAAAAAAAAAAAAAAAAAAAAAAAAAAAAAAAAAAAAAAAAAAAAAAAAAAAAAAAAAAAAAAAAAAAAAAAAAAAAAAAAAAAAAAAAAAAAAAAAAAAAAAAAAAAAAAAAAAAAAAAAAAAAAAAAAAAAAAAAAAAAAAAAAAAAAAAAAAAAAAAAAAAAAAAAAAAAAAAAAAAAAAAAAAAAAAAAAAAAAAAAAAAAAAAAAAAAAAAAAAAAAAAAAAAAAAAAAAAAAAAAAAAAAAAAAAAAAAAAAAAAAAAAAAAAAAAAAAAAAAAAAAAAAAAAAAAAAAAAAAAAAAAAAAAAAAAAAAAAAAAAAAAAAAAAAAAAAAAAAAAAAAAAAAAAAAAAAAAAAAAAAAAAAAAAAAAAAAAAAAAAAAAAAAAAAAAAAAAAAAAAAAAAAAAAAAAAAAAAAAAAAAAAAAAAAAAAAAAAAAAAAAAAAAAAAAAAAAAAAAAAAAAAAAAAAAAAAAAAAAAAAAAAAAAAAAAAAAAAAAAAAAAAAAAAAAAAAAAAAAAAAAAAAAAAAAAAAAAAAAAAAAAAAAAAAAAAAAAAAAAAAAAAAAAAAAAAAAAAAAAAAAAAAAAAAAAAAAAAAAAAAAAAAAAAAAAAAAAAAAAAAAAAAAAAAAAAAAAAAAAAAAAAAAAAAAAAAAAAAAAAAAAAAAAAAAAAAAAAAAAAAAAAAAAAAAAAAAAAAAAAAAAAAAAAAAAAAAAAAAAAAAAAAAAAAAAAAAAAAAAAAAAAAAAAAAAAAAAAAAAAAAAAAAAAAAAAAAAAAAAAAAAAAAAAAAAAAAAAAAAAAAAAAAAAAAAAAAAAAAAAAAAAAAAAAAAAAAAAAAAAAAAAAAAAAAAAAAAAAAAAAAAAAAAAAAAAAAAAAAAAAAAAAAAAAAAAAAAAAAAAAAAAAAAAAAAAAAAAAAAAAAAAAAAAAAAAAAAAAAAAAAAAAAAAAAAAAAAAAAAAAAAAAAAAAAAAAAAAAAAAAAAAAAAAAAAAAAAAAAAAAAAAAAAAAAAAAAAAAAAAAAAAAAAAAAAAAAAAAAAAAAAAAAAAAAAAAAAAAAAAAAAAAAAAAAAAAAAAAAAAAAAAAAAAAAAAAAAAAAAAAAAAAAAAAAAAAAAAAAAAAAAAAAAAAAAAAAAAAAAAAAAAAAAAAAAAAAAAAAAAAAAAAAAAAAAAAAAAAAAAAAAAAAAAAAAAAAAAAAAAAAAAAAAAAAAAAAAAAAAAAAAAAAAAAAAAAAAAAAAAAAAAAAAAAAAAAAAAAAAAAAAAAAAAAAAAAAAAAAAAAAAAAAAAAAAAAAAAAAAAAAAAAAAAAAAAAAAAAAAAAAAAAAAAAAAAAAAAAAAAAAAAAAAAAAAAAAAAAAAAAAAAAAAAAAAAAAAAAAAAAAAAAAAAAAAAAAAAAAAAAAAAAAAAAAAAAAAAAAAAAAAAAAAAAAAAAAAAAAAAAAAAAAAAAAAAAAAAAAAAAAAAAAAAAAAAAAAAAAAAAAAAAAAAAAAAAAAAAAAAAAAAAAAAAAAAAAAAAAAAAAAAAAAAAAAAAAAAAAAAAAAAAAAAAAAAAAAAAAAAAAAAAAAAAAAAAAAAAAAAAAAAAAAAAAAAAAAAAAAAAAAAAAAAAAAAAAAAAAAAAAAAAAAAAAAAAAAAAAAAAAAAAAAAAAAAAAAAAAAAAAAAAAAAAAAAAAAAAAAAAAAAAAAAAAAAAAAAAAAAAAAAAAAAAAAAAAAAAAAAAAAAAAAAAAAAAAAAAAAAAAAAAAAAAAAAAAAAAAAAAAAAAAAAAAAAAAAAAAAAAAAAAAAAAAAAAAAAAAAAAAAAAAAAAAAAAAAAAAAAAAAAAAAAAAAAAAAAAAAAAAAAAAAAAAAAAAAAAAAAAAAAAAAAAAAAAAAAAAAAAAAAAAAAAAAAAAAAAAAAAAAAAAAAAAAAAAAAAAAAAAAAAAAAAAAAAAAAAAAAAAAAAAAAAAAAAAAAAAAAAAAAAAAAAAAAAAAAAAAAAAAAAAAAAAAAAAAAAAAAAAAAAAAAAAAAAAAAAAAAAAAAAAAAAAAAAAAAAAAAAAAAAAAAAAAAAAAAAAAAAAAAAAAAAAAAAAAAAAAAAAAAAAAAAAAAAAAAAAAAAAAAAAAAAAAAAAAAAAAAAAAAAAAAAAAAAAAAAAAAAAAAAAAAAAAAAAAAAAAAAAAAAAAAAAAAAAAAAAAAAAAAAAAAAAAAAAAAAAAAAAAAAAAAAAAAAAAAAAAAAAAAAAAAAAAAAAAAAAAAAAAAAAAAAAAAAAAAAAAAAAAAAAAAAAAAAAAAAAAAAAAAAAAAAAAAAAAAAAAAAAAAAAAAAAAAAAAAAAAAAAAAAAAAAAAAAAAAAAAAAAAAAAAAAAAAAAAAAAAAAAAAAAAAAAAAAAAAAAAAAAAAAAAAAAAAAAAAAAAAAAAAAAAAAAAAAAAAAAAAAAAAAAAAAAAAAAAAAAAAAAAAAAAAAAAAAAAAAAAAAAAAAAAAAAAAAAAAAAAAAAAAAAAAAAAAAAAAAAAAAAAAAAAAAAAAAAAAAAAAAAAAAAAAAAAAAAAAAAAAAAAAAAAAAAAAAAAAAAAAAAAAAAAAAAAAAAAAAAAAAAAAAAAAAAAAAAAAAAAAAAAAAAAAAAAAAAAAAATAAAAAAAAAAAAAAAAAAAAAAAAAAAAAAAAAAAAAAAAAAAAAAAAAAAAAAAAAAAAAAAAAAAAAAAAAAAAAAAAAAAAAAAAAAAAAAAAAAAAAAAAAAAAAAAAAAAAAAAAAAAAAAAAAAAAAAAAAAAAAAAAAAAAAAAAAAAACAAAAAAAAAAAAAAAAAAAAAAAAAAAAAAAAAAAAAAAAAAAAAAAAAAAAAAAAAAAAAAAAAAAAAAAAAAAAAAAAAAAAAAAAAAAAAAAAAAAAAAACAAAAAAAAAAAAAAAAAAAAAAAAAAAAAAAAAAAAAAAAAAAAAAAAAAAAAAAAAAAAAAAAACAAAAAAAAAAAAAAAAAAAAAAAAAAAAAAAAAAAAAAAAAAAAAAAAAAAAAAAAAAAAAAAAAAAAAAAAAAAAAAAAAAAAAAAAAAAAAAAAAAAAAAAAAAAAAAAAAAAAAAAAAAAAAAAAAAAAAAAAAAAAAAAAAAAAAAAAAAAAAAAAAAAAAAAAAAAAAAAAAAAAAAAAAAAAAAAAAAAAAACAAAAAAAAAAAAAAAAAAAAAAAAAAAAAAAAAAAAAAAAAAAAAAAAAAAAAAAAAAAAAAAAAAAAAAAAAAAAAAAAAAAAAAAAAAAAAAAAAAAAAAAAAAAAAAAAAAAAAAAAAAAAAAAAAAAAAAAAAAAAAAAAAAAAAAAAAAAAAAAAAAAAAAAAAAAAAAAAAAAAAAAAAAAAAAAAAAAAAAAAAAAAAAAAAAAAAAAAAAAAAAAAAAAAAAAAAAAAAAAAAAAAAAAAAAAATAAAAAAAAAAAAAAAAAAAAAAAAAAAAAAAAAAAAAAAAAAAAAAAAAAAAAAAAAAAAAAAAAAAAAAAAAAAAAAAAAAAAAAAAAAAAAAAAAAAAAAAAAAAAAAAAAAAAAAAAAAAAAAAAAAAAAAAAAAAAAAAAAAAAAAAAAAAAAAAAAAAAAAAAAAAAAAAAAAAAAAAAAAAAAAAAAAAAAAAAAAAAAAAAAAAAAAAAAAAAAAAAAAAAAAAAAAAAAAAAAAAAAAAAAAAAAAAAAAAAAAAAAAAAAAAAAAAAAAAAAAAAAAAAAAAAAAAAAAAAAAAAAAAAAAAAAAAAAAAAAAAAAAAAAAAAAACAAAAAAAAAAAAAAAAAAAAAAAAAAAAAAAAAAAAAAAAAAAAAAAAAAAAAAAAAAAAAAAAAAAAAAAAAAAAAAAAAAAAAAAAAAAAAAAAAAAAAAAAAAAAAAAAAAAAAAAAAAAAAAAAAAAAAAAAAAAAAAAAAAAAAAAAAAAAAAAAAAAAAAAAAATAAAAAAAAAAAAAAAAAAAAAAAAAAAAAAAAAAAAAAAAAAAAAAAAAAAAAAAAAAAAAAAAAAAAAAAAATAAAAAAAAAAAAAAAAAAAAAAAAAAAAAAAAAAAAAAAAAAAAACAAAAAAAAAAAAAAAAAAAAAAAAAAAAAAAAAATAAAAAAAAAAAAAAAAAAAAAAAAAAAAAAAAAAAAAAAAAAAAAAAA